>OX465119.1:12998577-13055935 GCA_949987565.1 Luidia sarsii | reverse complement strand
GCTGCATGGTTGACGTGTGCCAGTCACTGTCACCGCGAGCCTGTCAATCCGACCCCCTCCCCGCGTCCTCCCCGTCTCCCCGCGGCGTGTGACCGTCCAAAGACGGCGCTCCCCCTCCGCGAGGACCCCGTCGCCCGTTCCTCCCCGAGCCGTGTCCGGTGAAGGTCCTCCCGTGGCGGGTACCTTGGTCCTCCACTGCTATCTCACCCCAGGACTCCTCTCCTCTCTCTCTCTCCCCTCCCCTACCGTCAGTCATTCAACTTGAACCGCAAGCTCGTGACAGGTGAACTTCTCTTTCCTTGTTTGAAGCCGCAAGTTGCCGTTCCCGACTTTTGCAAGTTACTTCTAAGGCCCGTCTGGTTGCAGCACACTAGTTCCATCCAAGATAGGGCTTCCATCTGCCAAGCTGATAAATCATAAAGTGTAAACTTTCTTTGTAATTAGGGTTCTTTGGAGGGTAATTAATTGATATATCGTCGAATAACAGAAGCTTAAGACAACCCCGGGGTTCACTTTTCAAGTTTCGTGTGTAATTTGGAAAACAATATCTGGCTTTGGATGTGGTCCTATTTGACTGTAGAAGAGGAGAGGTCCTTCCCCAAAAACCTTGCAGACATACGGCTCAGACACCTAGGCTTTAAAGTTCGTTTTGGGGGTGTTTTTATGGGGGTAATTAGCAAAAAAAAATCGTAACGGCTATTAAGAACATCGAAATTGAAAAGAAAATGAGAGATGATGGTCCAATTTACAATTTGCTCACTTTATTTGTATTCAATTTTACAATTTGAGTTACTAGACGTGAGGAACTTTGGAGTGTGGAATACTTGACTTTGAAAGTGAGTGTGTTTGTACAGTGTTCGATGAAGAGCTCGATTTAGTGTTCAGCAACCGTCTGGTCCTCGCTCTGTGGTTTGACCGAACTCGTATCACGCGCGGAGTGAGTGCGTGCCCCCATTTCGATCGATACCATCTACAGGCCCATCGATTGTAGAGCCATTTTAATAACACTTCGTCGTCGAAGAAGTAAAGTAAAGTTGGTGGTGTTTTGTCCCGGAATGTTTTGTACTTTAATACATATAAATAAGTTAATACTTGTAAGCCTATATGCCCGTGTGTCTCCAGAAAGGCTCCTGCCGTTCCGAATTTTCACTCTGCCTTTGTGAAAGGTCTTGGTCAATGCCTTTTGAGCATCTTTGAGGAAGGTCTTGGTCAATGCCTTTTGAGCATCTTTGAGGAAGGTCTTGGTCAATGCCTTTTGAGCATCTTTGAGGAAGGTCTTGGTCAATGCCTTTTGAGCATCTTTGAGGAAGGTCTTGGTCAATGCCTTTTGAGCATCTTTGAGGAAGGTCTTGGTCAATGCCTTTTGAGCATCTTTGAGGAAGGTCTTGGTCAATGCCTTTTGAGCATCTTTGAGGAAGGTCTTGGTCAATGCCTTTTGAGCATCTTTGAGGAAGGTCTTGGTCAATGCCTTTTGAGCATCTTTGAGGAAGGTCTTGGTCAATGCCTTTTGAGCATCTTTGAGGAAGGTCTTGGTCAATGCCTTTTGAGCATCTTTGAGGAAGGTCTTGGTCAATGCCTGTGAGCATCTTTGAGACAGGTCCTGCTACGATCGACACGTCGGGCTCTTCTCATTTGCATTTCAGTAAACTTAGTCATTAAGCACTTTGCAACATGCCCTTTGCGAATCCATGGGCTCGGGCTCAGGCTTGGTCTGCGTCTAACAAAACCTGAAAATCCAGGTTGTGATTTATCACCGAATGTGTTGCCTTTGATAGATACAGGGTATCCACCAAGAAACTGGGACCAAACGCTTGATTCTTGATGCCTTCGACATTATAACGGTTAAGAGAAATATGACCGAAGCCTAAGCCCGAGCCTAAGCCTTCATTTCGTACACGGCCTAGGCCCATGCCACTGATGCACGCTGCATTTTCGTTTCGATATTCCGTGCACACGCGCTTCAAATCCTCGTACACAAGCATCAAATTCTCGTATGTGCAGCGCTTTGAAATATCTACTTTTGCTCCTAAAATTTGAATAATAACTGTTCTCGGTTGCATTTGCCGCTTATTACTGTTGGATTTCCATTGTGATATGTTTGGAAAAGAGACTGATCGGAAAGTTTTCAGAAGATTTTAAACTTCAGCTTTCAAGAACAAATCACATCGTTAAAATGGTTATAGCTAAACGTGGGAAATAAAATACTCCAACTTTTTAATAAACCGTGTATTTTGCCAAAAGCGTTGCAGAATGTGTTACTATACATAATTACGATGATGGAAACAGAAAATATCACGCAGTACAATTGGGAGACAAGACTCAGTCCAGGTTGTTGTTTTTTTCGAGAAAAGTCATTTTATTTTACCTCAAATCATAGAAAAATCCCTCCAAAAGGATGGTCAGAAATTGAGCATCTTTAATCTTATTACAAGAGTTCTACAAGATTCCTGCCTTTTTAAAAAGAAGATGCACCGACTTTTATTCCTTTCCAAGTTCAGGACTTTTTTGAATCGGTACAATTAAATACCTTTACACCCTTCAGCCGTTACCATAGTGACGAACCAGCGCCACACATCTCTCAGTCTCATATCCCCCCCTTCAACTCAAAGCACGTGAAATCTCGCGAGATCTGCAACGCAGGTCGCGAGATGGCCACAAATAATCATCTCCTCGGGTCGGTCAAGAGACCACCCCCCAAAAAACGCTTCATTAATTTATGTATAACCTCCAGCTACTCTCTTCAGAATAAGGCTGTACCTTTTTTCACAGATAGTCGGTTGTAAAGACCGTAAGTTACTTTCGTTTCTTCTTCTTAAAGCGGTGACAAGACCCGACTTGTTAAACACGTATTTAATATAAGTCCACGTACATCGTTTTGGTTTAAAAAAAATGTTAGTTCATAGTATATAACGCACACACACCAAAACTGTTTTTTAAAAACAATGAAGAAGTATTGGTTTTCGTTTGCTCATTATTTCTCGAATGAAAAAAAAATTACTTCTTTAAGAGGATTGCTAATACTGCATTGCACCCGGAAGACATTTTCTAGAGGGAATCTACGGACTTCGGTAGGAGTTGCACCACCTTACCCTTGCTCCATCCGCCAAGCCGTCCGAACCATTTCAGCACCCTCTGCCTCTCTCTCAAAACGCCGGACGACATTTTCTTCTTTTCATTTTTTTTTTTTTCATTTTCAGTTCATTCCTCACCAACTCTTCTTTTCTTTTCTCTCACCTCGTTCACATCAAAAACAGGAATACACCGTCACGCGACGACCAAAGATAGAGAGACAGCTACGAGGGCGCTACGAAATAGACAGACCAAACTGCGGGAAGGGAACGAGGATGATTTGGGGGTAGGTTGGTTTTTTTTTCTTCAGACAGATAGACAAAAAAGTACCTCACGAACCGCTTTCAACGCGTCCAATGCGTCTACTCGGACACTCAATTAGAATTCACTGTACGAAGACATTGTCAAGGGAGACAGATTTTCCTTGGTTAAGCTTTTTCATTTTTTTTTTCTGTCTAGTGATAAGGCACACACGTTGTCGACTGCCTCTCTACTCGCACCCTGATGGGATCGCGAGTCGGCGAGAGAAACCCTTAAACTTGATTCCAGAATGTTTTAAATTCAACCGAAAGAGGAAAAAAAAGAACGAAAAGAATGATGAATGTAATGTCTCCTCTTCAAGTGTGGAGAGGGAGAGAAAACTTGTCTTCTTGCTCCGTTACGGCGTCACTGCTTCCGCCTCTTTTGACCGAGGAGGAGGAGTAAACCCCCCGGGGGAGGCCCTGGCAGACCGTCTGACGAGGAGAACTCTCTCCCATCTTCTCTTCTTGTCTCCTCGTCTTCCTAAAGAAGAGTTCCGTCTCGTCTCAAGACAAGCCATCGCCTGTCCCCCTTAGCACGCAACCCCTTAAGAGTATGTCGCCCACTACTGAACGAGTACTCGTATTACAAAACAAAAATGCAAACGGTCGTATCTTTTTGCTAACCTTTTGAGTCCATATTATGGAAGACGATAACTTCTCTTCCCTTAAGCTTGCGCTAATGCCCCTTGTTTCAAGTCTTAAATGTCGTGAAATAATCATCACCTACGAGGCTACGACAAAATGAACCCAAAAAATCAAAACACCAACCATAATAATCAGTTGAGATTAAATCGTAATCATAATACTGCTGACATCTTAACAAATTATTCGAATGACACAGCTGATGCATAGGGGCGCTGGGATCATTTGAAGCTGTCGCCCCGACGAATCTGAGCCGAATAATGTTTGTACAATGAAAAAAAAAATCCGTTTTTAAGAGCGAAACAAATGCAATTGTGAAATCACTATTGGGAGAAAAAACAACAAAACTATGTGCATAACCCGAAATAGCTTTACATTTTATGAAAAAAAAAAAATAGTAAATTTCCAAGATATCTATTAAAAAAAAAACTATTCACTACTTTTTCGGATGCAGCATTTTTTGTCTTCCAAAAAATTAAATAAAAGTAGGTCATCGGCAAAGGCCTCGTGCTATACAGCGCGCGACTGTCGGCGGTTACCGCGGCAACAGTCACCACGGCAACGGACACACAAACAGTGTGGCGGCCGGAAAAAGCGCGGGAAACAAACAGCACGTGGCCCAGACAATATTGCACATTCTAAAAAAAAAAAAAAAAAAAATACAAAATAATAATAACAAAGCACTGAACTAGCTACCCTCTACCGGAACACAAAGAAGATTCACTTCGCGGTATAATTGTTGTTTTTAATTTGGTCTACACAACACTACGGTTTGGTTTTTCTTTCAAACGAAAAAGTTTGCACCTAGCTTGCTCCAATGATATTTTACAATGCAGGTGAAACTATTAACAACCAAAAAAGACATGACAGTAATAACTTAGTGAATGGTCGAGTAATTCTATGTGTTTTGTACAGCTATGCAAGGAGAGGGGAAATCAAAAACAAAAATGTTTTGTTTTTTTGATTGGCAGAACAAAACAAAACCATCTCTTTCTAGTCGCGGTCTCTGTTCGTCATTTTCATTGAATTTGTAACTGAGCAAAATACAGATTGGATCATTTTCACCACTCTTTATATTACAACTGCCGGTGGCTACTCAAAATCAAAACAGTTTTACAGGAGAACTGATACAGGTGTTTTTAAACGATTGGAAAAGTGTCTTCGTAGACTTTAAAAAAAAAAAGAGAAAAAAAAGGACCGAATCGTGACCACTGAGGGGTCGCAGACATTCAAAACGCGGAGTGTTCTCGGCCGACGACCCGGCGGTCTCTGGAGCCTCCTCCCTGCCGTGAAGAGCCAGCTTCGGATGGTAGTGGAGGACTCGAGAGAGCGCTCGAGTCGAGTCGAGTCGGGCTCGGTGTCGTCGTGGACGCGCGGAGTGCTAGTGGGGGCCCCCAGAAGAGAGCGAGCCCCCCTCCCCACCCCCTCCCCCCACGGGGCCCCGATGAAACAAGTCAGACGCCTCTCCTCCTCACATGAACGAGTTCGTCATCATGTCGGTGCAGTAGCCGGTGCCGTTGTCCGTGGCGGCGAAGCCGGTGGGCAAGGCCGGGTCCAGGTACATGTCCATGTCCATGTCGTCCCGGTTGAGCTCGTAGAAGAGCTCGGCGTCGCTGAGCTGCAGCAGCTTGTTCAGGGTGCTCATCTCATCCGCCGTCAGTCCGTTGCCGTTGAGCTCGTCGGCGCTGCCCAGGCTGGGGTACTGCGGCGACGCCTGCTGCTGCTGCTGCTGCTGCTGCTGCTGCTGCTGCTGCGGGAAGCCAGCGTCCACTTGAGGTAGCCTGGGCTGGCCGCTGGGCGAGCCCATGGAGACGCCCAGCTGCGGGGCCAGCTGCTCCTGCTGCATCGGCTGGGGCTGGTGGTGCGCCTGGGACAGGGCCTGCGAGATCAGCGAGGACACGGAAGCGTTCTGGTTGTTGGCGGCGGCGAAGGACTGTGGGGGAGCGTTGACCAGAGCCCGGAGGCTGCTCAGGGTTGCGCTCGCCGACAGGTTGATGTTGCCGTTGTTGTTGCTGCTGTTGCTGCTGCTGTTGCTGCCGCTGCAGACCAGCCCCTGCGGCTCCAACTTGATCGGGCCGAAGACGTCAGACCGGGCCGGATCTACGACGCCCAGCGGCGAACCCCCTTCCATCTTGACTGGGCTGAACGAGTAGCCGCCCGTCGCTCTCTCGGCCTGGTCCACCATCAGGGACGGCGGGGAGCGGACGCTGGAGGCGTACGGCTGCAGGTGACTGTGCTGATGCTGATGCTGCTGTTGCTGGTGATGCTGGTGCTGGTGGTGTTGGTGATGTTGTTGGTGGTGTTGGTGAGAGGCCATGCCGGCGCCCTCCAGCGCCGGATTGGGGAAGGTGAAGACGCAGTCCTCCATCATCTCCAGGGGCGACATCTCGGGCGTGGGCAGGCCCATGGCCGCCAGGGGCTCGCTGAAGGTGGACGTGGTGTAGCTCAGGTCGATGGTGCTGACCGGGGGGAGCTTGAATTTGACATCGGTGGCGGCGGCGGCGGCGCCGGTGGCGGCGACCGAGGAGGAGGAAGGGGAGACGGCGGCTGAGGCGCTGTCGGCGTTGGCGTTGGCATTGTCCATGGGGGTGGGCGAGGTCCGCGGCGTCACGTCCGGTGTCTGCAGAGAGCTGCCGACCATGTGGTCCGGCGAGCTGGCCGCCATGGACACGGGAGTGGCCGGAGCCGACAGCGGGGTGGCCGGGCCGCTGCCGCCGGTCGAGCCGCCGGCGGAACCGGCGCCGGTGCCGGCCACGGCGGGGGCGCCGGCCGCCGAGGAGGCGCCGGCCGGAGCGCCGACGGTGCTCGGGCCGCGCTTGATGGTGCGTTTGGGCCCCTTGCGTCGACGCGGCCGGTACTTGTAGTCGGGGTGGTCGGCCATGTGCTTCACCCTCAGCCTCTCGGCCTCATCGATAAACGGGCGCTTCTCCGCCAACGACAAGCTCCTCCAAGATTTGCCTGCAAAACAAAAACAGGAGAGGAGAAACCATTAAGTACGACGCAAACATGAAGGAACCTCGATTCTACCGTAGCTGGCACAGGACTTGCGGAAGGTTTTGCGCGGTGCGATCACAATGGGGAAGGTTTGCGGTGACACCACGAAAGTCATCTCTTTCTTGAAGGGAGTTTGGCTCCGAGAAGAGCCGGTTAACCGGCTCTGCTCGGAGCCACACTCCTCCTCTGAAGAGATGGCCTTCGTGGTGTCGCCGCAAACCACCCAGACTCGATTCAATCCTCGACCGAGACTTCCACTCAATTCCCCAACACCATTCGAGGGCGGCGACGACCCACAAAAGTGCACTGAAAGTCAGTCGACTCAGATCCCGTCCTTCTAAACGAGACTTCGCTTCGAATCCGAAACGACGTGCGACGCAAGAGAACTAACCCCCCCCCCCAAAAAAAAAGGGAAAAAAAGAGAGCCCAGATGTGGAACTAACTCCAAACAACACCTGTCGGAGCCGTGGATGTCAGGTTGAGCTCGGGCTTTCACACGAGAAGTTGCCCCCCCCCCGCCACAAAAACACACACACACACACCCCACCCCAACACAAAATAATATGGAATGAGAGCGATACTCCGGGCCATCGCTTGTTATTCAGGAGCTCCACCAAGGAAGGATTTTAAGTTAAAAAAAAAAAAAAAAAAACGAGGCAAGAAAAAAACAACAGCGACCGTAGGTCTGGGAATCGTTTACAGCTGGGCCCATGACATTGACAACTGCTTTCATTTTTCCTTTCACCGTCGGGGGGGGGGGGTGGGGAGGAGGAGAGGGGGAGACCTGGATATACCTGAGTTTACGCAAGCATGTTCTACCGGATCGCCGGCCGCGTGACCTATAAGCCTTAAACCTCGTGTTTGTTTTTTGTTTTTTTTAAGGAATCTCCGCTAGTATTAAGGCAGGAGAGCAGGAAAGAATCGGTTGCCAAGGTGGTGGGTTTTTTTTTTTTTGGGGGGGGGGGTATTCGGGAAGGGCGAGACAGATTTCGCCCAACCTCGGGATAACCACTTCCAGAAACCGAGGTCAGTCGAACGTGTGAACGTGTCGGCAAGTACAAGGCAATGGCTGATAAGATAGCGCTTTTTTTTCGCCCATAGCGAAGGCCGTTCAAAGGTGGAGAAATGATAAAAAGGCGCTTCTCAGCCCGGAATAGAGTCTAAGCGACAGCGTGGATTACACAGCCAGAACGGAAAGCACAGACGCGGCGTGGCCTTCGCTCAAGGCGGGTTTTTTTTCATCGCTCTTTATTCCCCGTATAGGCCCGGGATTCTTTTGTCGTACTCCCGTTTTTTGTTTCGCTGTCTTTGGTCGTTGGACTTCAGTCCTTCGTGCGGACTCGATCAGCTGGGGTGGAGGAGGGAGAGGCGAGGTCACGGGACTATTAGTCATAGGGGGGGGGGGTGCCTTGGCTTACCAGCAGGCCAGCTGAACAACAACCGAGCTAAACGCGCGCACCACGAACCAGGGCACCGGGGACCCTTGAAGGTGAACCTTGCGGATGGACGATGGAAGGGTACCAGTGACACGATTGCGTCACTGGTACCCGACCCACCCCCGAGCGAAGTGGATGATGATTCAGCGCGCACGCTGAAATACACTTGGGCTGCTAATATATATAATATAATACGCTGCAGTATAGTACGGGTCATTTGATATACACCATGTACGTTCACAGCGCGGTGATGTAAATGATAATTGTTAATTTCAAATCAAACGTGCAACGCCGTTTGTCAGCTCTTTTCAGAGCCGCACATCAATAATAGAATTTAGAAACGCCAGGCGTGGGTTATGTTTTAGTTCAATCCGTGAACGTAGCACTTAGTGTGCATCGCAAATTAGGAGGGCCTGAAGTCAGGCCCTCCTAATTTTTGATATTCGCTTTTTGGTCACTTTTAGTCAGTAAGCCGTTTGCATGATTATTTAGTGTACACAGTCACAGCAGTCACTCAATTCTCGGATTGACAACGACCACCCATAAAAGCTCTCTCTCTCTCCTCACCTCTCTTCATCTCACACCCGTCTCACTCTCCCTCCCCCCCCCCTCTCTCTCTCTCTCTCTCTCTCTCTCTCTCTCTCTCTCTCTCTCTCTCTCTCTCTCTCTCTCTCTCTCTCGCTCCCTCTCCCTTTCCCCCTCTCTCTCCCTCGTCCTCTCCATCTCCATATCTAGAGAGAGGCAGAGGGAGATCACAAATAAACACCAACCATCACTCGCCACCATGCAACACTACCACGTTCGATCAGTGCGTTCCCCTTTAAAATTGGAAAAAAAAACTTGTTGTTTCCCAGGACCGAGGGCGCGTATCCCCAGGTACGCCCTAAAACTAACCCCCACCCCCACCCTTCAACACACACCCACACACACCACTACCCAACAGCCGGTATAAACAATCCCGGGGGCTGGGGGAGGCGGCGGCGTTTGGCCAGCCGACTAGCTCGCTTGACCGCGCGCTCCAATGTTCAGCTCAAGTAGAACGGGAAAACAAGGATTATTACCCATACAATCCGGTCCGCCATATGTTCACTTCGTCGTCTTTCTTTTTTTTCTTCTCCCTTCTCTGTTAAGTTTTTTTTAACATAATATATATAAACCAACCACTACCGACCGCCACTACCACCCCAACAAAAAACTGTAAACAACCTACCGGTGCCTAGCCTCTTACGTGGTAAGTAGTCGACAGAATTGACAATTGTGTGGGGAAAGTGCAAATACATTGGGAAGTTTTTTTTCCCTCCTTTCTTTTCTCTCTTTCTCGTTCGAAAAAAAAAACCTTCTCCATTGTGTAGCGGCAAAAGCAATAATTATTGCACAAAACACCCCAACGAAACTAGTTAAAACGAGGGCAGAGGTAGTTTTAGTCTTTCTTTCCTTTTCATCCCCCATCCATTCTCCCACCCCCAGTTGAGTGTTTCAATTTCACTTGGGAAAAGAGTTTTTTTTTTGGCAAGATCGGACACGACCTGCGGTTTGTTAACAAGTCAGCATACACGCTACAGCGATCTGGCAACGGCAGACAATACACCGACCAAGTCCAAAACAACCGATATTAAGCTCGTAATAATGTTAGCATAACATGTCGTGTCGCTACCAGCAACAAACACGACATCGTGTGACAGTGACTTTGATTACCTTTCTCCTTGAATCTTAGTATGTGTTAGAATGTGTTTATAGCAAATTAGTTTGTCAATTATAGATATATAAGTCGAGGAGAATAATTATATAATTCAATGAGGGTTTGCCCTGGTCGACGCGATAAAGACTGAATACTCAGTGCTAGTTTGTGTATGCCAAAAAGTTAAATTCTAAATACTCCAGTACGCTGTTTCGTTTCACAAGGTTACTTTGTTGTACATGTTGCGAGCTAAAGAGAATGGGGAGATATTGTGGTAATTATACCAACAATGTCATGATATGCAAATGAGATTGACCCGGGAGGGGTATTAAAGCATTATGGGATAGCAACATGAGATAGAGCGGAGACTGCTAAAACACGCCGCAGACGAGATAAGGTTTGGTATTCAATTCGCCTTTTTTCTTTAGTTCAATCCGCCTGCAATAATACTACAATAATTATGTGGTTTGGTTTGGAGTTTTTTTCCCCCATCCGAAGCAACCAGCCTTTCGTTATCAGCGGGCAGAAGTTCTTGACACGATCCCTGAATCTCCGCTGACCTTATTTATTCACGAATAACCCCGGTACGGTTAGAGAGAGACACAGAGCCGGAGACAGAGACTGAGACGGAGAGTGTGAGAGACGAGAGAGGGGGGGGGGAGAGAGCGAGGACTACAGTACCAATGAGTGACAGCCTAGGTATTGTTATAATACGCGCGGGGAAGGGGGGTACCTCGATGCAGGGGTCACGTGACATTCGCCAGGGGGAACGGTGTTGTGACATTGTACTTGGTAGCCCTTGCCCTTATCCCCCAACCAACGAACCCCCCCCCCCACCCTTGCCCCCCCCCTCCAAACCAAAATAATGAGTGAGGAACCTGTTTTTCTAACCCTACCGCACGCACGATAAAGGACGTGCGTTCGTCGGTGTACTGTATACACATCCACAGGACCTCCATCTAGTCGACAAGACCGGTTTGCAAACACGCTTGGATTTGCCACGATTCGCTCATCACCGTATGTCCCGAGCGAGCCATGTTCTGGGGTTGCTGGGGTGTGTGTGTGTGTGTTTTCAAGGAAGCTGGACATCGTCAGCCATTGAGGGAATCTCTTGAGCACGCAGTGCTAACTATTCACGCCGGGCAAGTGGCACACTCTCACCGCACTGAATCCAGCTCCGAAACGTCATTGGCAGCTTCTCCCTACTACTCCATTCCTTAGCCCTTACATTGATGAGTGTCTTTTTAGCCTCGGTTTGGACGAATTTGCATAAATCAAAGAGGTAAAAAAAAGGTCGCGGAATGCTTTACTGAATAAATAGAAATGAAAGAGGGGAAAAGCTGTATTTAAATTGAGCTCTGCAAGGTCTTTTTTTTTGGCTCGTCTTCCTCCGATGCCCCCCCCCAAAAAAAAAAAAAAAAAAAAAAAATAAGGGCGACTCTGTAAGGTCCCGATTGTCGGCGAACCCACAGCAACAAGGAAGTTTGCGTTTCAAACAGAAAGTCTGCCAGCTAGAGCTAGGAGACGCGAACGGGTGTACTGAGAGAGGGTTCGAGCATGGAGGAAGAAGGGGGGAGGGGAGGGGAGGGAAGGGAAGGGGTGGGTTTGGCTCGTTCCTTCCTCTCTTCCTGAACGGCGAGAGAAAGACAAACAAACTGGCCAGATAGGGTTTTTACTCGCGGGGCTGGGTCCGTGGACGCTGCAAGGGAGCTAGAGGGCGCAAAAGCAGTGCGGTCTAGACCGTAGCCACGCCGCAATAAACGGGAAGCGTGACAACCACACATCTCATCCACTCCCCCTCCCTCAACAAAAATATAGAAGAAAAGAAAGAGCACTAGCGCTTATCGCAAAAACATGAACACATGACCAGAAATTATCTACTGAGCGCACTCGAGTACGCGCAACGCAGAACGCCCACAATCTAAGATTATGTAATGCATAATGCCACTCACCCAATACCTCCTTGATCGTACGAGGGTTCGGGTTGCCGATGCTATCGGGTTATGGCATGAGCCGTGTATGTAATGAACCACGCGGCAGTGTAGGGCCTACGGTTTAGCGCGCACTATTCCGTAGCCACGCAATGCAGCCGCTGAAGTTCCACGTAAAGCGCATTATACCTTTTCACAGTTCATTTACTGGCCGAAAGCGCTCAGGGACGGGTCTTTTTTTTTTTTTTTTTTGATCTTCAGCCAAATTAACCGTCAACCCGGGCGAAGGGGAATTATGCACCGTACTATGAGGCTGCGGTGCGCTAGGAAATGAATGGTAGGCTCAAGATTCAAATCGCGAGGTCTGACTCCGAGACTGAGGTGACACCTTAGGAAGGGATGCCCTTCAGCGAGTGTGGTTCTGGAAAGAGGATTTCACTCCTCGACGTTTCGAACAATGTGCCATGCACGTCTTCAGGAAAATGAGTGAACAGGCTAATAATAGTTATACTAGTCTGGTGAGAAAGTACATCAAATAAAAATGCACAAACCAAGGAAACTCTACGAGCCGAAAAGGGCGTTGAATTTGAACAGATGTCCCTCTAACCATGCTCTAACTTGTAGCAGTAGAGTAGTGGTAGAAGTAGTAGCACTAGCAGCAACAGTAGTAGTAAAGTAGTAAAACATAATAATGTAGGAGTAGTACATGTACAACTGCGTACTGTAGGAGGTAGCGTGAAGATAGTTACTCATCTGCAACTCACTCTCACGCCCCTCTGTAATGTGATTATGTAACAGCATTGGGGCGAGGGTAATCTCTCCCAGGGGCGAGTTCGTGCAATTATACCCACTATCCAACCTTGCCCGCAACCATGTCTCCCAGGTCTCTTGTAATATGGAAGTGCAGCACGCATCACATAATCTACACACCGCACGCTTGTTACTCTGTAATCGAAATCATGCAGAGTTTTCTTGTTTCTGTTTCTAGTTTCGACCATGGAAACAAAACAGCGCCATCGGAAGATGACCTATTTAATTTATTACATTAAACGATCGAGTCGGCATTGAGGTTTTCCTTGTTTATTTTGGTTATAAGCTTCTGGTCTATGTAGTTAACATGACGCCCGACTCAGATTTGTGGTAAAAGTTATTGCAAGACCTTTTTTCCCCAACAGATGGTATTCAAGCATGTGTTTCGCGTTTGACGGTTGGTATAATGGATACCGTGTAGTTTATAGCGCAGTGGAGTATTACACCAAAACGTCCACGCACTGCAACTGAAACGACTCCAAAACGCCATAGGATCGTGCAGCAACAGCACCGTGAGCACACGCACCTGCCCTAGAAGGCCTGAAAAGTTGATCCTAGGCTCTTCCCCTGACCTTGAAAGAGGTCCCACTGGGATTCCAAACATTACTTTCGAGTCTACCAATAGGCCTACCATTCGCAAGACTGGGCCCTACACTCGTTGCAATAGTAATGCCCGTGTACTCTGCTCTCTACAATCCATTACGTGTAGACAAGTATTTTCGCATAGGTATTGTGATATGGAGTTTAGTACAAGTCTACACCCATGCACTGCAGCAATGGGTTTCGGAGAGACTTCGCACTGTACCTTTAAAGACGAAAGCACAGTGCACTGCACGCGGCTCCGCTCCACCTGTGCGCGCATTAGCGATTAGAGTGGCACGATGTATTACACTCGAGGCTATCCGTGGCGGATGCTAGGCGTGAAGAGAGCAGGGGAGGGGAGGGAGGAGTGAGAGAGGAGGAGGAGGAG
Organism: Luidia sarsii; assembly: GCA_949987565.1. Lineage (NCBI taxonomy): Eukaryota > Metazoa > Echinodermata > Asteroidea > Paxillosida > Luidiidae > Luidia > Luidia sarsii. Next base: position 13,042,103 of record OX465119.1, on the reverse strand, counting down.
GAGGAGGAGGAGGCGGGAGAAGTGGACCAAGCAGGCGTCGAGAAGTGAGCTCCTGAAGGAGAGAGTTGGGAGCCCTCGAGGAGCAAGCTTTCCTTCTTCTCCTCCTCCTCCCGGCAATTCGAGAGACCGAAAACGGCGCCATCACGTTGCAAGCAGTTCATTGAACGATCGTCGCTACCCCAGACTGCTCACAAATCACTGGCTCTATACCGCTTCGTTTGCGACCCCACCCCAAAAAAAAGCACAACTGGAAAAAAAAAAAAAATTGTGCACTTGTGACGTTGCTGCGTCGGTCGCAATTTTTTTTTGAGATTTGCTGTCCTGCTCAATGCCAAGTTATTCATTCCGAAACTCTGCCGAAAACAAACCCGCCGACACTCGTTCTATAGACCAAAAAAGTGCGACAGAAGAGACGAGTTCCACTGCCCTGGCCACGAGCCTTAACCCTCCATCCATCTCGTGAAGTGGGTGTATTTCTGAAGGCGCGTAAAATGTCCACGAACGGCGGCTGCCATTTTTTTTAATAATTTTTTTAAACACCAACAACGACAACAACGCACGTGTATCGAGTTCGTTTCAACCGTCGATTCACGACACACCGTTTCGCCGTCCCTACTGTGTAACCGCACGCGTGGCACGCATGCACGCATGCATCCAGTACAGGCAGGGAGTGGATTGGAGTTACCTGGACTCGGCTCTAGCGCTCCAGACTCCAGACTCAACCGACGAACGGCACAGGTGCCGCGGCGGCAATGATGAATGGCGATGTCGAGCGGGGACCGATCGATAGAGAAACTGTCAGTAAATCGGATACATATACTTCGGGGACATCGAGAGCAGACTCCCCCCCCCCCTATAGTGTGATTCAGCGGAGCGGTACGTTGCCTACGTGCGGCCGACGCGAAAAAAAAAATTGAAATATGCGGCAGTGACAACTGGCAAACGGAATCGGCCCACGAACCAACAGGAATTGACTCACAGAATGATCAGACGAGCCTCGTATTTCTTTTGTTTGTTCATGCTTGAGACGAACTCAATTTCAATTGAATCCATTCACGCAGAAAAAAAAACTAATCGAAGTGGAAGCCATACTGTAACCGTTGCTCAATCTCCCGCCCACCCACGCCCCGTTGAGTTCCGCTTCCAAAATTCACGGAAAAGTGTGTTCCGATCCTCGAGGTAGACGAGTCAGATTCTATACCAATAATGACGCATCTTTGGTTCTCCAGTTCTGCATACTCTGTTTTCCCCTTTCTGTGTTTGTCAGGTGCTGCGATGACCGTTGAGGTGACCCTGGGGGTTGACCCTGGGGGTGACCATTACATACGTGACCCGGGGGCAGGGTCTGGCTCAGCAGTCAGGGGGCTCTCCCGGGAGAACAACCCCCCCCCCTCTCCCCCTCTCTGTCTCTCTCTCCCTCCCTCTCTCTAAAAAAAAAAAAAAAAAAACTCTGGAAGCCGTCAAGGTAAGAACCATTAACTGCCTATCTCTCCTTGCACTTCGATTCTCTCGGTCTAACGTTAGACATCCCGCGTGACACTAATTGGTAAGGACTTACCCAGAAAAAAAGTGGGTAGGGTTGACGATCTAACGCAGCACCTGCCCGTGCACCAGCTTGGATCAACGGATCAGGTTTCAGTTCATGAAAATTAACCATTTTCTCCGAAACCTTCCTTCACTAAAAAATAAAATCCCTCCGAAAAAAAATCAACACACAAAATACATCATCCTAAAAAAAATATTCACCGCCTCGTCTGTATCCATGTCGTCCTGAGCCAGATTTCGAATTTACGATTTCCGCCCACAAAGTGTACGGCAAAATGAAAACACCAGCTATAAAATGAAGGCAGTATTTAAGGTTTACGGTCTCTTAAAAAACAATTTTATGATTATGCCGAATGGCGCCGAAAAACGTGCATAATTCAACTAGCAACGACCGTAAAAAATACGCAGTGGCTGTTGTTACGGCAGTCGTCTGTGTGGTTCCCTGACTTCACAGTATTTGTCAGGATGTTTAGCTCTTGGAACCAGGCTATCAGCTAATAGACTGGTTCAACCAGCCTGCAATGCTGAAGAAATACAATCAAGTCAGGGAACCACACGGACGACTGCCGTAACAACAGCCACTGCGTAAAAAATAATACAAATGTTGTGGAAGAAAAAAAACCCATGGATTCACTATTTTGAATGTTCGTTTACACAACGCAATCCCGATTCAAGACTGGTTTGTCTACGCGCTACCGAATAGTGAACAGAAGATTAAACTGACTTCTACAGTAATGTGCACACATTTCGAAAACTGCTTACTGACTAAAATGGCCTAAATTCAGATACCAAATGCAAGGACTAGGTTGCCTATTTGCGAAGGTAGCCATCTAAAGGGCTGGATGGCTCAGGCGGTAATACTAGAGCACCGGTAGGCCTACACAAAGCCATAGGTCTCTGGCTCAAATCCCGGTCCAATCAAAGTTTACTTTACCTTGGGTTTTTTTAAATGCAAATCTGATAAATTTAGAGGGCCTGACGTTTCATCCGACTCCTATCAAGCCCTTTCTCAGAAGCATAAACTCTGCCTCTGGCAGGGGTCCTGGCCGAATCGAATAAGTCGGTCTTCGAAATTTACCAGACAACAGAATTATGAAAACGAACGCTGGTGAAGTGGTGGCACGGTGCAGGTTTTTTTTTTTTTCAGGGAATCCCTGATCATGCAGTGTCCGCATTCGCTTGAAACCCGAGAAGGGAACATCACCCCGTGTGTGTCGCTTGATTTACAGCGCCGCACGATGGCAGAGAGAGAGAAGAAACAAATCTACGTATCATAATGCAGCAGCACTGTACAGTACACCAACGTCCTTGACACGCTGTTCAGGGAAGGGAGAAAGGGAGAGCTAGCTGTACACAAGCCGTACACGAACACGTACGCGACGATAATAATAACAACACACGCACGCACGTAATTATTATTCCCGAGCTCTGTGCTATACAGTGCATGCAGTGCTAGATATCCCCGCACAGCGAATGCGCGCACTGTGTAACATGAACACGTTCAGTTGCATGGAGTTCAGTTGCATGCGATTGATTGCGCGCTCGATCGCCGAGGTCAGTGATATTCATGTGGCATGAGCAGTGTGTGTACTGTACAGTAAGTGCAGTGCACGTACACGCAAACGCTGCAGGGTTCCCGTGAATCGAACATGTACAATTGTACGGGCACACCGTCCATGGAGCTATAGCTAGCTCCATGCACCATCAACGTTGCCGGCCGAAAGGAAGAAAAAACAACACAGTGCAGTTCAGTAAACACCAAAAGACCGCCCCCCCCCCTCTCTCTCTCTCTCCATCTCTGCCCGTGAACTCGCCTCGGGGTTTGGATCTGGGGTCGGTGCTCGTGTTCCCCTGGACCAGAGAGAGTTGTTTTGGACACCCTGTGAACAGTTATGTCTCGAAGCACAAGGGCATACATGTAGACACGCCGACAGGCGCACACCTCGTTGTCAACTGAGCGTTGTTCGTTCGTTTCTGTATTCTACGCGTTTTGTTGTAAATCCACGTCCCGCGGTGATGCGGTGAGCGCGTTGCGTTTGAGTGAACCGAGGTTGTTTACAGCTAGCTCCCAATCGCTGGTATAAAAGTTTTCGTTCGGCATTGGAAATGAATTTCAATGCCAGTCAGGCGGTGGTTTTTTTTTTCTTCTCTTCTCGTGCGTGGTGCAATGCGGGGGCCGAGATTACTGTACTGCTGGACTGCACCGGCGCGTCATATCCCATGAGCGTGGTTTCGAGGGAGTATGAGCAGCGTTGGAATTACATAAGAGAGGCAGATTATTTCGTCACGGCGGACCGGCGTGAGAAAAGCGATCGGGATACCACCGAGTGACCGAGGGTCGGTCGACGGTCAGCGGCAGCGCATGTGTGTGCTCGCTCGTCAAGGATGGAAGGGATGGAAACGCAGCTAGCGTTTCCAGCCCAAACTCGCATCAATTTTTTCTTCTTCTCGGGGATTGGGGGAGGGTCGTTGAGGGGTATAGGGACATATAGGCGGTTGGTGGGTCTGTGCACGGGGAACCTCCGTGGTCTGTGATAATACTCACCAAGCATCTTGCTCAGATCAGCGTTGTGCAAGTCCGGGTTCTGGTCGGCCAGTCGCTTGCGCTCATCCTTGGCCCAGACCATGAAGGCGTTCATCGGCCTCCGTATACGCGACTCCCGCTTGCCGCGTCCCCCGGCTCCGGCCCCGTCACAGCCGCCACCGACTCCCGCTCCTCCTCCTCCTCCTCCTCCTCCTCCGACTCCCACTCCACCGCTCTTCTCCTTCATCTCGTCCAGCCACTTGCAGCCGCCCTGCTGGAGCAGGGCCGCGCTGCTTGGTTCCGAGAGCAGGGCCACGCTGCCCAGTCCCCCGCGAAGCATCAAGTTATTCCGGGTCAGGTTTAAGTCCTGCTGTAGCATCTCCGAGACGGTCCTCATGTTCACACCGTAACTGGTATTATTGGTCCCGTGTCCGCGGCTCGCTTTGGGTGGCTCGATTGTCAACTCGAACAGCAATGCAGGCCTCGGTGTACACCGTGTTACGATGATTAGTATTACATATAAAAAAAAAGGCGAATCCAAGAGTGCTCTTGTAGACAAGTCTCACATTGCTGTTTCAGGAGGTGGGTTTTCGAATAGGTCCTCACCTGCAGAGCACTGGGTTCACTGTGTTGCGGAATCTGCAGTGGTTCGTGGGGTTATACTGAGCGATCAGCTGGTACAATCAGCTGTTAGGCCATTGACACACTAAACGCGTTAGTTTCTCAACCAGTGCTTGGCTGTCGACCAATCAACGCGCGGCGGGCCTGTTACCAGGCATCCCTCTCTCTCTCTCTCTCTCTAGCAGCTCTCCGACCGTATCTCGCTCTCCGCACACTGTGCCTCGCGTACCGTGCCCTCAATATGCGCCCTACACGTCCACGTGTGCGTGACATTCCTGCCGTCCAATCAGCGCAGCGCTGCGCGGCCCGCAGAGCCTTCGAAGCTCCGCCCACTTGCTCTCGCGTCGGAGCACGGCCGGCCACCGACAATGAATGACACGAGCCGGCACTGCCTGAGCTGAAAGACGGTGGGTTGTGTAGCGCCCTCTACGGTCATATCGCGTCCAAGGCGTCAGTCCCGAATACATGTATTGATAGCGCACTCTTTGCAGGGTGCTTATTGCGTCAGTTGATGTTTACCGTGCTGGGGATTCGGATAGTGGTTGCTATCGCAACTGCGATCACCCAGGGATTGCCGCGATTGATGGAGTTTTGGCTCTTACTTTCACGCATGATTGATATCGCCACTATATGTGACCCGGCACAGCATACTGAGGAATAACCCCCACTTTTGAGATTTTGAGATTTTCTAATGATGTGAAAGAGTATACCATTAGCTTTCAAATGATATCGAAATTATTTCCGTGTGAACTCTGTTGTAAATAGTACAAGGGGACTTCGCTCGTTCATTTGGTACCAGACACAATATAGCAGCACCATTCTAACTCCTCGAAAGCGGCCATTCAAAAAGGCAGGAACTTTACATTTTCATGAAAACAGTACACAAACACTCCACTGAAATCCTTGTTTCTTCAACATTTAGAGACGGATTTCGGAAAAATCCTTTGGACATAATATCCTCCAATACATTAACTTTCCGAAAATACCAAAAAAAAAATGACATTTTTTTTATCGAATTGATAAGATATTTTGACTTCAGGCGTTGTTTACTCGAAAAGTGTTTTGTTGGGATATTCCTCATATCGCTGTGCCGGGTCACATATGTCTCTCAGGTACCCCCTCCACGGACGTCACGTGGACCGTACCAGAGTTCGAGTCGCGGCATTTCCTCATGACCTGTCATTGAACGGGGGACACTTTGAGAAGAAGAGAATGTGAGGGTAAAATAAAACGCACTAAAGATTGGTGCGATGTTAGCTAATGGAAAGCGGATTACTCCTCTAGAACACGACAAGGAATTGGTGTTTTTTTATGTCGAGGTCGATCACGCGGGATTCTGCGGGAGAGAGGTCGTTTTCTAAGATTGACCCGGCAAAGACTGGCGTACTATTCTGGCAAGGCTGTCATAATAATAATGATAACGGTTTGACAGTTCAGATGGTGAGAGCGCTGGTACGCAGAACCAGAGGTCTCGGGTTCAAGTCCCGGTCCTGTCAAAGTTTTCTATGCCATGATTTTTTTTTTTTCAAAAGTGGAATGTAATGCTGTTTCTTTTGTACCTTTTTCCTTTTATGTGCGTGTCGTTCCGCCAGTGAGAAAGTGAGAAACGACTTGTTCAATCAAATGAGTTCGGTATATATTATTTCATTGCGGCTTGATGTTCCGTTTGGTCAAAGATTGGATAGGGGATAAGTTTGAAACATTGTAATCAGTGCATATGGGAACACAGTGTTCAAGGAAATACACTTAGCACATCCATTTGCGCGTAGGCCTAAGTACTAGGGTGCCGACTGAATGATTGTGACCTCGGTAGGCCATGGGCCAAGTGCTCAAATTCTTTCATTCCGTGATACACCTCTGGAAAGTACTTCTTATTGCTTTTTAGGTGTTTTAGACATGTTACTTAACAATAATATCGATGTTCCCATGTACCAATTTTGGGCATTAAAGAGAAATTTAAGGAAAAAGGACCCAAAGTTTGGTTTTGAATATGCATAAGCAAAAGCAAATTCACTAAGTTGATGATGTCATAATTGACCAATCAGACATACTGTACCAAATGGTGTGAAATATTGTCCAATCAGATTTCCTGTAGCAAATGCAGTGTGTCCTAACCTTTGAAGTGTGGCGGAGTGTGGCTCTGAAAAGAGCCGGTAAATGGCAACGTTTCGGTGAGGTGCGGTAAGAGATGCTACTCGGGTCCGGACGTACACGTATACGTATACGTCGGTCGGAGAAGCTCCCCGCGTGTAGTGCGCACAGCGCAGCGGTCGCTGACAGCGTCTCTGACTGAGAGGCGCGTGTTTACTCTTCAAAATAGCATTACGCAAACACAGCTGACGCGTTGTTTAAGTCGTCTTCGAAGAAAAGAGAGAAGTAGCCTGAAGTTGGGGGATGTGACGATCAGGGGGAAGGAGGGGGGGGGGGGAAAGAGACAGAAAGAATCGGCCGGACTCGTTTTCAGGCTACTGAGATTCTCAGTAACGGTTCTCAGTAATGGAGTATAATATTCATGGAGGAATTTAAGAGGAATGACAATTCCTATCTCCAGCCTTACTGAGCTCCTCCCTATCTACCTCCTTCCTTCATTAGCCCTTCACCTTGAGTGACTCTAGCCTTGTTCTGCTTTTTTTTCAAAAGAGGAGAGAGAGATGATAGATAGGGGCAGAGAGAGGGTCAGAGAGAGAGGGAGGACAGAGAGAGAGTGAGGGAAAGAGAGTGGGGAGAGAGGGCCTGGGGGAGGGGGACAGAGAGAGGGAGACAGAGAGAGGGGGAGAGAGAGACTGGGGAGAGCGGAGAGATGGAGCAGAGAGGGGGAGATAGAGAGAGGGGGCAGAGAGAGGGGAGAGGGGGAGAGGGGGAGAGGGGGAGAGGGGGAGAGGGGGGACAGAGAGAGGGGGAGAGAGGGGAGCGGAGAGAGGGTGCAGAGAACGAGGAGAGAGAGAAAAGGAGCTCTCTCTCTCTTTCCCCCTCTCTCTCTCTCTCTCTCTCTCTCTCTCTCTCTCCCTCTCTCTCTCTCTCTCTCTCTCTCCCTTTCCATTTGCATTATGTGGCTCTCTCGCCGAGTAAAGGGAACGAAGTGTTTTCTTCATTTAGGGGTTGTCTTGCACCCCGACTTCACATCTGATAGTTATTTTTTCGCGAGATACTAATGTTTTTAACCAAGGATCGGAATGTTTCAGATTTACACCTTAATTAGTACCCAGTTATAGGCCTATATGTTTGGCATTTTCGCACCCGTTCGGCTCTATCTCTGTAAGATAAATACTCTCTTGCAGGTATCTTGACGATTTTATTCAACGCGTTAATTACTGTTATGTTAGATTTTTAACGTAACGTTACTGACAGCCCTTTACTATAACTATAGTGATGGAGATTTGTACGTCGAGTTCGGCAAACCAATAATACACACTCCTCAACGCAAACTTATTTTATTTACCTCTTTCTCCCAATATTTATTAACATGGTAATATGAAGGGGAATCCATATTGAAAACGTTGGTACATGTACAATGATTACGATATGCGTATTGTATGGGCATGTTGGACGGTCACCCGTGATTTCAGGTAGTCCGAGTAACTTGGACCCGACAAGTCACCATTTTTTATCGAAATTTGAAATTTGGAGGGTCGGTCACCCCATGGTTTCAGGTAGTCCGAGTAACTTGGACCAGACAAGTCACCCTTTTTTTATCGAAATTTGACATTTGGAGGGTCGGTCACCCACCCGACCCCCCAAGATTCAAATTTCGATAAAAAAGGGTGACTGTTGGGTCCAAGTTACTCGGACTAGGTTTCAGGTTGGTATTTCAAGCAAAGACAGGGCACATAGCTGTTTGATTACAACAGAAATCGAAACAAAATAGAAAATAATTATGGTCTTCACATAATTTCAGCTTAAGGGTAGTAAAATACAAATTGCCAAATAACTGCATAGGTACGACCATATTGGTAATTAAACCAGAGACGAAATTTAGGCAAAGAGACGAACAGACGAAAGTTGCCGAAAAGATGAAACACGAAGACATGAAACACGAAGAGACAACAGACGATCAGACGAAATGTGAAGAGACGAAATGTGAAGCGACGAAAGGCGAAGAGACGAAAGGCGAAGAGACGAAAGGCGAAAAGACGAAAGGCGAAGAGACGAAAGGCGAAGAGACGAAAGGCGAAGAGACGAAAGGCGAAGAGACGAAAGGCGAAGAGACAAAAGGCGAAGAGACGAAAGGCGAAGAGACGAAAGGCGAAGACATGAAGAGACGAAAGGCGAAGAGACGAAAGGCGAAGAGACGAAAGGCGAAGAGACGAAAGGCGAAGAGACGAAAGGCAAAGAGACGAAAGGCAAAGAGACGAAAGGCGAAGAGACGAAAGGCGAAGAGACGAAAGGCGAAGAGAAGAAAGGCGAAGAGACGAAAGGCGAAGAGACGAAAGGCAAAGAGACGAAAGGCAAAGAGACGAAAGGCAAAGAGACGAAAGGCGAAGAGACGAAAGGCGAAGAGACGAAAGGCGAAGAGACGAAAGGCGAAGAGACGAAAGGCGAAGACATGAAGAGGCGAAAGGCGAAGAGACGAAAGGCGAAGAGACGAAGGGCGAAGAGACGAAAGGCGAAGAGACGAAAGGCGAAGAGATGAAAGGCGAAGAGATGAAACATGAAGAGACGAAACACGAAGAGATGAAAGGCGTAGAGACGACAAATGAAGACACGAAACAAGAAGACACGAAGAGACGAAAGGCGAAGAGACGACAGATAAAGACACGAAAGGCGAAAAGATGAAAAAGGCGAGAAGACATATAAGGAGTAAATGGTTTCAGGTAGTTCGAGTAACTTGGACCCGAAAAGTCATCCTTTTTTATCGAAATTTGAAAATTGGAGGGAATGGAATAATTGTGAACATAAAAACAAGTATTTGAGCACAACTTTGCATTCATGACGAATTGTAAAACTTTTGATTCATATTAGAGGAAGGGTGTGGCGATCTTTCTCAAGACAATTCTAATTTAACTCCCATTAAGTTGACAGGCAATGATTGTAACCCTACTTTCGGGTGTACTGTTTAATTAAATATAGGGCCTATAGCAACCTGCTGTATTCGCGTGTAGTATGTACCTGTGGCCATCGAGAGCAGTACAAATCATGAACCACGTTATGAGGAAGGGAGAGACTGTGCAACATCTCGGAAATTCACGGTAATAATGTGGAAGGGGCTCAAAAATACAGGAAAAACCTGTTTTTTGGGGTGAATTTTAGTAAAAGGAGGGGAGAATGAACCCACTCTCCTTATTCCAAGCAAAAAATCTCAAAATTTCCACTTTTTGTGCTTTTAAAATCGCCTAAAAAAGGTCCCCTACGACCCCTAGTACTCACACCCACCAAGTCACCTAACTTCACGCAATTTCTTGATCCATAAGCTCAAAGGCAATAAATCGTCTTATTTAATTGTTGCTGCATGTTTTGGGGACAAAAATGGTACCATTGTGTAGATAAATGTTTCAGGAACCCGACCAATGCAAAAAAAAAAGAATTTTCTCCGATATTTCTATAAAAATCGGCATTTTTCATAATAGCGATATAGGGTGAAAATTGTCATTTTTTCACCCTTTTTCAGCACTAAATTGGCTGTAACTGAGAGGTTCCATCAATTTTTCTTCCTTTTTTTTCTTCAAATGAAACAGGAAAGTGCCTTTCTCTCTGTTTTACCAAAAATCGCATCCCTGGATGCTTTCATTATTTTTTAATTAGCCTAATTAGGTCAAATTTTGTCTCATTATGTGGTTTACACAAGTTGAATGGTGACCCTAATAATTCTAAGGTTTTTCTTCAGTTTGATAATTTGTAGACATAGTTTGTGTTTTAGTGTGTTGAGTTATTACTCAAAATGCCTTGAATGATGTTTTTTTCTTGGTAAGAGAGAGGTTTGAAAAAGTACCGCTGCTCTTGCACAAATCTTCAAATTTGAACAACAGAGGGCGTTCTTTTTTGCAATTATGTGGATTACGGAGGAACGGAGAATGCCATCCTCTGTCACAACGATTTCGGCCTGAAAATGGGAAGACAATTTTCGCCATTTTACATGAAACTGGGGGATTATTGTTTATATTTTTCCACTCACAATGTAAACAAATATTTAATAGTAAACGATTTTAGTTTCTTTGGCAAGAATATTGTTTACAATAATTATTTTGTGTTTGGCGGCCGGTATTGTTTTGTGTGAGGTAACAATCAGCACTGAGACCAGAATTCGTGTACTAAGTGAGACTTTCGTCTCTACGCCTTTCGTCTCTTCGCCTTTCGTCTCTTCATGTCTTCGTCTTTCGTCTCGTCGCCTTTCGTCTGTTCGCCTTTCGTCTCTTCGCCTTTCGTCTCTACGCCTTTCGTCTCTTCGCCTTTCGTCTCTTCGCCTTTCGTCTCTTCGCCTTTCGCCTCTTCATGTCTTCGCCTTTCGTCTCTATATGCCTTTCGTCTCTACGCCTTTCGTCTCTTCGCCTTTCGTCTCTTCGCCTTTCGTCTCTTCGCCTTTCGTCTCTTCACCTTTCGCCTCTTCATGTCTTCGCCTTTTGTCTCTTCGCCTTTCGCCTCTTCATGTCTTCGCCTTTCGTCTCTTCGCCTTTCGTCTCTACGCCTTTCGTCTCTACGCCTTTCGTCTATTCGCCTTTCATCTCTTCGCCTTTCGTCCCTCGCCTTTCGTCTCTTCGCCTTTCGTCTCTTCGCCTTTCGTCTCTTCGCCTTTCGTCTCTTCGCCTTTCGTCTCTTCGCCTTTCGTCTCTTCGCCTTTCGTCTCTTCGCCTTTCGTCTCTTCGCCTTTCGTCTCTTCGCCTTTCGTCTCTTCGCCTTTCGTCTCTTCGCCTTTCGTCTCTTCGCCTTTCGTCTCTTCGCCTTTCGTCTCTTCGCCTTTAGTCTCTTCGCCTTTCGTCTCTTCGCCTTTCGTCTCTTTGCCTTTCGTCTCTTTGCCTTTCGTCTCTTCGCCTTTCGTCTCTTCGCCTTTCGCCTCTTCGCCTTTCGTCTCTTCGCCTTTCGTCTCTTCGCCTTTCGTCTCTTCGCCTTTCGTCTCTACGCCTTTCGTCTCTACGCCTTTCGTCTCTTCACCTTTTGTCTCTTCGCCTTTCGTCTCTTCGCCTTTCGTCTCTACGCCTTTCGTCTCTACGCCTTTCGTCTCTTCGCCTTTCGTCTCTTCGCCTTTCGTCTCTTTGCCTTTTGTCTCTTCGCCTTTCGTCTCTTCGCCTTTCGTCTCTATATGCCTTTCGTCTCTACGCCTTTCGTCTCTTCGCCTTTCGTCTCTATATGCCTTTCGTCTCTACGCCTTTCGTCGCTTCACATTTCGCCTCTTCACATTTCGTCTGATCGTCTGTTGTCTCCGTGTTTCATGTCTTCGTGTTTCATCTCTTCGGCAACTTTCGTCTGTTCGTCTCTTTGCCTAAATTTCGTCTCTGGTTTAATTACCAATAATTATGGTCGTACCTATGCAGTTATTTGGCAATTTGTATTTTATTACCCTTGAGCTGAAAATATGTGAAGACCATTATTTTATATTTTGTTTCGATTTCTGTTGTAATCAAACAGCTGTGCCCTGTCTTTGCTTGAAATACCAACCTGAAACCTAGTCCGAGTAACTTGGACCCAACAGTCACCCTTTTTTATTGAAATTTGAAATTTGGGGGGTCGGGTGGGTGACCGACCCTCCAAATGTCAAATTTCGATAAAAAAAGGGTGACTTATCTGGTCCAAGTTGCTCGGACTACCTGAAGCCATGGGGTGACCGACCCTCCAAATTTCAAATTTCGATAAAAAATGGTGACTTGTCGGGTCCAAGTTACTCGGACTACCTGAAATCACGGGTGACCGTCCAACATGCCCATACAATACGCATATCGTAATCATTGTACATGTACCAACGTTTTCAATATGGATTCCCCTTCATATTACCATGTTAATAAATATTGGGAGAAAGAGGTAAATAAAATAAGTTTGCGTTGAGGAGTGTGTATTATTGGTTTGCCGAACTCGACGTACAAATCTCCATCAGTTATAGTAAAGGACTGTCAGTAACGTTACGTTAAAAATCTAACATAACAGTAATTAACGCGTTGAATAAAATCGTCAAGATACCTGCAAGAGAGTATTTATCGTTAGAGATAAATGTATAGACGAAAAACAAAAAAAATGGAGAGACAAAGTGACGAAAAACAAATAAATGAAGAGACGAAGGACGATGAAATGGAGAGACGAGAAGACGAAAGATGAGGAGACGAAAGACAAAGAGACGAAGAGAAAGTGACAGAGAGACGAAGAGAAAGTGACAGAGAGACAAAAGACATCGCATAGACAAAAGACGAAGAAAAGGACACAAAGAGACAATGACAAAGATGAAGGAAAGGATGAACAAAGGGAAGAACGAAGGATGAACAGAGGGATGATGAAGGCACATTATTTGCCAAACTTTCCCTCATCCGCCACCAGAAACATATCCCCAGGGCGCACGAAATCTTCTCAAAATAAGGAAGCCGTTTGATGATAGGTGAGATATATATTCTTGCGTGTGCTTTGGTGTAAAGTACGGTATTTTCATCAATGAATTATCATTGGCGGTTGCAAAAACCGTCAAATTGAAGTGCAAGAACATCTTTGTGAAAACTTTTCACCCATTTTCTTACTTGCACCATTTGGAGACAGCCACAGCAAGGAGGTACTTCTATTTCATACTGGAAAAAACCCTATCCATAGCACATCCAAAATATGTAATTATGGGGCTAGCATCAACTGCATCAGCATACTCATAATACAGCGCATTATACTTTTTTCCCGAATAATTAAGTAAAAGAAACAATTGAAAATGATAGTGCCATGAAATGTATACCCTCTAGTACTATAGACAGGAAATTGATGCCAATTGAACGCATTTTTAACTCAAAAGAGCTTTTTTAGTTTAACCTCCAAATTGGAGCGCTGTTGCCCAAGATGTTGCTCAACCACTTAATGAAAAAAGGGTATTTTTTCTATATTTTTTTCATTTGTTGAAATAAAATCTGTTTTTGGCTTGAAAATAACCGTAAAAATCCAACGAACGTTTCGGAAGTCTTGAAGAGAAAAACAAAACATCAGAAAAATAAATCTAGTGCGTCAAAGATTATAACGAAATTAATAGTTCTTTGCAGGTCAACGGACTTTTTGTGCCATCCACATTATTGCAAAAGCAATCCACTATATTGCATTTGTCCCTTAATGAATTTCTGCCACTAAATGAGAAAACGAAAACTGCCAAGCCACATAATTGCAGAAATTCTCGCAATTATGTGGCTCTCCTGCGATTTTGCTCAACCACAAAATGAATCCGCTTTGTGCACAACCAATGGCTGCGATTAGACCTCTCTCTCTCTCTCTCTCTCTCTCTCTCTCTCTCTCTCTCTCTGAGAGAAAGAGAGGAGAGGGAGGTGAGAGAGAGAGGTGGCAGAGAGACAGGCGGAGGTGATGGAAACGTGGGACTGGCGTGTATACCCCTGCACATTACCAAAACACGTCGCAAACTGTTTGGGAAAACATGAAATAGCGGAAATGTAGAAACCCCTCCCCCTTTTGGACTACGGTATAGTCTCACCCTGAAATGATTAAAAACAATCACCCAAATAATTGTCCCTTTCCGGCAAACTCTTAATAACATTCCCGCCTTTAAAAACAAAACATGTAGAGGTCCGAACCCCTGTTTTTTAATTTTTCTTTGAAACCGAAACTCGTATAGACCTATACAGGAAATATTCCATCAGTCGTTAAATTAAAAAAAAATTATAGAAAAAAAAAGGTTACTAACCAAAATCGTGTCTGTTTGTTTTTAAACGGTGATTAGAAGGAATAACGGGGCCCCAGCATTTTGATTCGAGGAAAATTTGGGGAGATCGTCGGGTGTTTTTTTTTTTTGTGGCCATTTCGATCTCTTGCTGGACCGTGGAGAAAGGTCAGAGATCGCGGGGCTATTGGACCCTCTCTCCCGTGCACTGTCTTTTCCAAGATGTACCGGTAGAAGAAATCAGAACAGCTTCTTCCCACGTTCGACTTCTCTTTTGGAATTCCCTTCCTAGTTCGCGTTTCCCACCTTCTTAGGATCTGGTCCGTTTTAAGAGGAACGTCAATTACTTTCTCCGATTTTCTGAGTTCCTCCTTATCTTCTGCCATAGCCCTTAGCCTATAGAGTGACTGTATAGCCTTGGTTTGGGCAAAATTGCATAATATTATTAATAGAGAAAGTCGATCTTGGGAGAAGCTGTGCCTCGTGTTTCGATCTTGACGTGGTCTTTGAGAGGAAGAGGAGAGGGAGAGGGAGAGGGGACGGAAAGGAAGACAAAGAGGGAGAGGGAGGGGGAGAGGGAGAGGGGGGAGGGAGAGGGGAGAGGGGGTGGAGGGAGAGGGAGAGGGAGAGGGGGTGGAGGGAGAGGGGGAGGTGGAGGGAGAGGGAGAGGGAGAGGGAAAGGAGAGAGAGAGAGAGAGAGAGGAGAGGGAGAGGGAGAGGGAGAGGGGAGGGGAGGGAGAGGGAGAGGGAGAGGGAGAGGGAGAGGGAGAGGGAGAGGGAGAGGGAGAGGGAGAGGGAGAGGGAGAGGGAGAGGGAGAGGGAGAGGGAGAGGGAGAGGGAGAGGAGAGGGAGAGGGAGAGGGAGAGGAGAGGGAGAGGGAGAGTGAGAGTGAGAGTGAGAGTGAGAGTGAGAGTGAGAGTGAGAGGGAGAGGGAGAGGAGAGGGAGAGGGAGAGGGAGAGGGAGAGGGAGAGGGAGAGTGAGAGTGAGAGGGAGACGGAAAGGGAGAGGGAGCGGGAAAGGAGAGGGAGAGTGAGAGGGAGAGGGGCGGTCATGATACTTGCATGGACCTTTTGATAAAAGCAGAAAGCCCGAAGTTCCGATCTTCGCCAAAAAAAGACAAATTAAGAAAGTACCAACGAGATCGAAACGCCGTGCCTCACGATATTAAACATCTCTCATCTATGCTGGCCTTCTGTCAACCCATTGGACTTTTACCGTGAGAGCTGCGGTCATTATTATTACAGCGGCCACTCTGGCAGGCAAGAAAGAAAAAAAAAGAACGAGAATGGTCACTCCAGCAAGGAAGAGGATACTAGACTGCCATCACTGATGAAGATAGATTAGACTTGGGAGTGCAATGCATTCATTCATTCATTACTGTGGGCTTCCCCCTCTCCGAAAAAAAAAACAATCCTAAAAGCTAACAGAGACCCCTATCCTAATGCCTTCGTCTTGCTTTTATTTTCACCCGAATGGAAAAGAAAGAAAAAAAACCTCTCTTTGAATAGATGTCTCTCCTCAGTCGACGATAATCGGTCTAAACCTTTCATGCAGTACGTGCAGTCATGTTCGTGCAGGGTTTTGTGTGCATCTTGTCCAAAGGCATAAGCACATAATCTCCCCATTCTCCCAGTCTCCAGCCTCCCCCCCCCCACCGGTCCGATCCCTATGCACCTTCCCAAATCCGATTTCAGTCTGCTAAATCGTTCGCTTGGCGGGAGGATGGGGAGAGGGGGGGGGGGTGACGCGAAGAGAAGATTATGAAGATAATTACGTCAGGACGCAATCCGTCTTTAAGTCTCGCGCACAGAGGGGTCTACTTGTGGTTGCTTATCACGAGAAAACCAGGTAGTCAATAGGATTGGGTTAGATGTTTTTTTTTCTCCTTCCCTTTCTCCTCCCCCTCTCCCCATTTCTCCTTCTCCTTCTCCCTCTCCTTCTCCCTCTCCTTCTCCCTCTCCACCCCCTCTCCCTTTCCCTCTCCCTCTCCCTCTCCCTCTCCCTGCTTTCTCTCCTTCTCCTTCTCCTTCTCCTTCTCCTTCTCCTTCTCCTTCTCCTTCTCCTTCTCCTTCTCCTTCTCCTTCTCCTTCTCCTTCTCCTTCTCCTTCTCCTTCTCCTTCTCCTTCTCCTTCTCCTTCTCCTTCTCCTTCTCCTTCTCCTTCTCCTTCTCCTTCTCCTTCTCCTTCACCTTCTCCTTCTCCTTCTCCTTCTCCTTCTCCTTCTCCTCTTCTCCTTCTCCTTCTCCTTCTCCTTCTCCTTCTCCTTCTTCTCTCCTTGTCCTTCTCCGTTCTCCTTCTCCTTCTCCGTCTCCTTCCCCTCCGTCTCCTCCTCCTCTTCACTCTTCTCCTTCTCCTTTCGGATCCTTCTCCTTCTCCTTCTCCTTCTCCTCCTTCTCCTTCTCCTTCTCCTTCTCCTCCTTCTCCTTCTCCTTCTCCTCCTTCTCCGTCTCCTTCTCCTTCTCCTTCTCCTTCTCCTCCTTCTGCTTCTGCTTCTGCTTCTGCTTCTTCTTCCCCTCCTTCATGCTTCTGCTTCTGCTTCTCCTTCACCTTCTCCTTCTCCTCCTTCTCCTTTTCCTTTCCCTGTCCTCCTTCTCCTTCTCCTCCTCCCCTCCTTCTCCTCCTCCTCCTCCCCCTCCTTCTCTTTCTCCTCCTCCTTATTCTGCATCCTTGCACCATTCAGCTATCCATTGGAGTCCATAATGACACGGCTGCTCATTTAGAGCTCATTGGATCGGTCAGTACGTGTACTTTGTTGACGCGTGTATTGTTTTGTCTGTGCGTGCCTGAGCGGGGGGTCAGGGGCGTTTGAAGGCTAGCGGCCACAATCGGTAGCCCATTAGCGAGCAGCCGGTGCTAATTGAAGGTAAAGGGCCGCATATGCCATGCTCGCTCCCCCCCCCTCCCCTTCCCTGTGCTTTCTGATCTGGTGTATACTTTGCCACGATGCGTGTGCAATGGAAGCATTTTATAACCTCGAATTTTTGATTACAAATCAGGACTCATCGAACTCTCAGAACTACGGAGAAAACGATAATTATTGACAATGAACGTAGTGTGAACCGAGGCATGCAATGTCCCACCAAAGCGTAAAAACAGGAATCAGTTGGCTTCGATTTTGGAGAAATAAGACTTCCAAACTCCAACTTCAGTTTTGAGCAACGGAGACGAAGCTGGATTTGCCCCCCCCAAAAAAAAAAAAAAAAAAAATTCGTACATTTTTCGTACATTTTTCGTACATTTTTCGTACATTTTTCGTACATTTTTCGTACATTTTTCGTACATTTTTCGTACATTTTTCGTACATTTTTCGTACATTTTCCCACTAAATAGAGGAATGGAGGATTCCACACTCTCCTTGGAGAATGATGTTCGCACAGCGCAAACAACTTGGAGTCAAAGAACCTTAAAACCTTTTGAGTGTGTGCTGTGACAATTTCGTTTTCGATTGTGGAGCGCTCATACGTCCAGCCTGAAGGACTGGCCACGAGCAAAGGGGGTAAACCATCATGAGGTGAAACTTGGAGAGAGGTGGAGGGAGAGAGAGAGAGATAAAAGAGAGATGAGACGATAGAGTAGACATGGGGAAGCGAGAGGGTAAGAGAGAAAGAAGATAGAGAGAGGGAAGAGGGAGACCGAGAGGGGGGAGAGGAAGGGGAGGGAGAGAGAGGAAGGGAAGGAGGGAGAGAGAGGAGAGAGAGAGAGAGAGAGCGAGAGGGAGAGGGAAAGGGGAGAGAGAGGAGTGAGATGGAGGGAGAGAGAGAGAGATAAAGGGAGGGGGAGAGAGGGGGAGAGAGCGAGGGGGAGACGGGAGAGAGAGATAGGGAGAGGAAGAGAGAGAAGTTGAGAGGGAGAGAGAGGGAGGGAGGGAGGAAAGAGAGAGGGAGAGAGGGAGAGCGGAAGACATTTAGAGAGGGAGAGGGAGAGGGAGAGGGAGGGGAGAGGGAGAGGGAGAGGGAGAGGAAAGAGGGAGAGGGAGGGTGAGGGGAAGAGAGAGACTGGTTGAGATACAGCGAAGACCTATACACGTCTCTAGCGATCACTCTGGGGCGTCACTGGTCGTCCCATTTCGTGCCGTGGCGAAAGGTCAACAACAACAACAACACCGACAAGCCCAGACAGCAGTCAGTCACACTAATGCCTCACAATTCCACCCGTCAGTCAAGGGCTATCGCTGGCGTTTTAAAGTGCATGTAAAACACACACATACACGGCTCGGGCCTCATGCAACGATTTGTGGAGGTCCCCTGGCATCCATATAACGGATTCGCGGTAAAGCTGCCACCACGCCGTAGCGGTAAACAAGAAAACCGCAAGAACTTGTTTGTCGTACTAATCGTGGATCGTTACGGGGAGCTGGTGTAAATAGGGGAGAGAGAGAGAAGAGGGGAGGAGAGAGAAAGAGAGGGAGATGGGAGAGAGAGAGATGGAGAGAGGGAGAGAGAGAGAGATGGAGAGAGGGGAGAGAGAGGGGGTGAGAGAGTTAGGTAAAGAGAGAGGGTAGAGAGAGAGGGGAGGGAGAGGGATAGAGATGGAGAGCTAGAGAGAGAGAGATGGAGAGAGAGGGGGAGAGAGGGGAGAGAGGGGGAGAGAGAGGTGTGGAGAGATAGGTAAAGAGAGAGGGTAGAGAGAGAGGGAGAGGGGAGGGAGAGGGATAGAGATGGAGAGCTAGAGAGAGAGGGAGAGAGAGAGAGGGAGAGAGAGAGGGGGAGAGGGGGTGGAGAGAGAAAGGTAAAGAGAGAGGGGAGAGAGAGAGGGAGAGAGAGAGTGGGAGAGGGGGAGGGAGGGGGGAGAGAGGGGGAGAGAGAGGGGGAGAGAGAGGGAAGAGAGAGAGAGTGGGAAAGTGGGAATTAAGGGGAGAGAGAGGGGGAGAGAGAGGGAGAGAGAGGGAGAGAGACAGTGGGAGAGTGGGAGGGGGGAGAGAGAGGGAGAGAGAGAGTGGTAGAGAGGGGAGAGAGTGGTGAATGTTTGGCCATGCGTTCTGCCCGTGGCCCCCCTTATAACCGCTCCTGTCAACAACCCAACACAATACCCCCTATTGTGCCCTGTCGATGGATCGATTCGACAGCTACCGGGTTCGCCCATCAAAACACCTACACCATCAAACTAACCCCCCCCCCCCCACCCCACCCACCCCCCCCCAAAAAAAAAAAAAGAAGAAGAAGAAGAAGAAGAAGAAAGAAATCCTTTCCGAGAGACTAATACACAGCCTCGAATTTGGACCGATTGTTCAATACTCAGAAATGATCGAAGTACCGTCCGCAGCCTATATTTATTCCAAGTCGTGAACAAACAGGAAACATTTCAACGATTGATAGTTCGTTGTTTCTTTTCAATTATGTTGGCGAGCCCTTGGGGCGTTGCTGCAATGAAATCAGCGGTCCTATCCGAATCTGCCAGCGCTCGGCTTTCTAGCGGAGGTACGTTAGGCTTCTCGCCTAATTTTGCAGTCGTGAGGAAACTTGGCGAGAAGTGAGTTTGGTCTTGGGATAACTATGAAGCAAGGGACAAAGTATGCAACTTCAGCGATGGATCTCAAGGGATGGTCTGTTGGTTACCAGCGAATTCGCGGTGACCGACAGTGCACCAATTGCGTTAGTGGTAGCTTTGCGTTCTAACTCCTGTGCCTTACTCCCGTGATGGGGATAACAGTGGTGGTGCCCGCAAAAGAACATTGATCGTCACTTTTTTGCACAAATTAATCCTTTTTTATTAGAATACACAAACTGTTGCAAACTGCTCACTGACTAAAATGACCCGCAACACAATACATACATCTCCAAAGTTAGAGGGCCTGACGTTTCGATCCTTGCCGGACCTTTCTCAAAGGCCCTGAGAAAGGCCCTGCTGGGATCGAAACGTCAGGCCCTCTAACTTTTAGAAATTCTTTTTCGGCGCAAAGCTCTGGAAAGGAAGGTGTCCTAGACTAGTGGAAAGTTGCACGTAGAAGTATGGTGTCCTTAAGTGGACATTGGTGTCAGTTGAAAGGGAAAAATCTAAAGCATCGGAAGTAGTTGGTGTTTTTTCACTACACCAAGTAAGTGAATAGCCCCCATGCCGATGGGAAAAACTGGCCTTTTGAGGCCACCGTAGCCATCCTCTTCGTCAGAAATGTGCCTCGATCCGCAACGTGCGCGAAACGTCACATACAATGGAGGGGTGGGACACAAGGTTCAAGCGGTCAAAATTAATACAATCGTCGCTAATTCAATATAATTCCGCCTGGCCCAAAGCCTACCTCGGCCTTCAAACGCAGAGCACTGACACTTGTTTTACAGATGGAGCAGTTAATTAATGGGTTTTTTCATTGCGATGTCGACAGCTGTCACGTGTGCCCGACACCCTTGGTAACAAAGCGCACGCAATAATGAAGCATGTGCTCATGACGGACGAACACAAACGAAGCATTCTGATTCGATCAGGGAGAGAGATAGTATAGACCTAGAGATAGAGGGAGAGAGGGGGAAGGACGTACGCTCACGTCCACAATAATTGAAGCATTCCGATTCAATTAAAGAGAGGGACGAGCGTATAAAGCACAACGACGCTTATTATTTTGCCTGGATGGAGTGCGCGCACAAATGCAGCATGTTGATTGGTTGCGAGCGTAAAGCGTGCTCTCGCGTCCGCAATCGACGCGTGTTGATTGGCTGCGAGCGTAAAGCGTACTCTCGCGTCCGCAATCGAAGCGTGTTGATTGGCTGCGAGCGTAAAGCGTACTCTCACGTCCGCAATCGAAGCGTGTTGATTGGCTGCGAGCGTAAAGCGTACTCTCGCGTCCGCAATCGAAGCGTGTTGATTGGTTGCGAGCGTAAAGCGTACTCTCGCGTCCGCAATCGAAGCGTGTTGATTGGCTGCGAGCGTAAAGCGTACTCTCGCGTCCGCAATTGAAGCATGCCGATTGGCGAGCGGAGTACGCGACCAGTAGGCCTACTCTCACTTTCGAAAATGAAGCAAGCGGATTTTAGGAGAATGCGCGTCCAAATGTAGCATTTCACGCTCTCCAAAACCTTTCCCTTTAATTGTTCATTTTATTTGCTCTCAAAACGTAGACACTGTTGAACAAGCCTGCTCGTTAATGATCAACGAGTAGAACGGTGCCGTCTATATCTTTCCCTGAATGAAATCCTCGACCAAACAACTGTACCAATATGAAAACCACAGTTCGTTTATCTGGGTCCAATAATTGCATTTTTGAGTGTGTGTACTATCGGATAACTTTGCAACTCCGCACATTATAGCCTGAGAAAATGCGCCACTCATTTCATTGAGAGCTGGCTATAGCATCCGGAATAATGATTATGGTCACAGTATAGCGTGCAAAGCTGGCATTCAATCCAAAACATCTCTATTTCTAATAGAGCTATCTCGATTATAAATGGAGATATTCTGATAGAGATTGCTTCCATTGGAAATGGAGATATCTATGCTACATTTCGGGACTGAATGTCAACTTTGCACGCCCTATCATAGCACGCAGTGCCTTGTATCAATTTATGACGAGGTTTGTGGAAATGCTCAACCATCTGTCAAATATTTTCAGTATCTGGCCTGGAATCATTCAAGAGGAGAGCACATCAATACCTTCAGCACTGAACTTGTATTCTGTAATTAAAAAAATATTCAAAATGTTGCAAACTGAATACTGGCTGAAATCATGACCAAAATGCAAATATCAACAATTTGCGAAAGCCTAACGGCTCAATACAAGCAGATGAACCTTTCTCAAAGGTACGCCGTATAATCAGTCCTTTTGTAGTATTGTAATTGTGTGTGTGTGTGTGTTTGATTATAGCTGTAGTTAACCAGAGGACTATCGCAGCAGGTGCATTGTTGCCCCGTTGTACTATTGATCTCAAATGCGCAGTATGTTTCCAAAGAAAATATTTCAGGAATCTGCGCACGTACGAGCAACGATCTCTTTGGACCTTCGGTTTTATTACCGAGGATCACATCCATAAAACGGCGTGTGTGTGTGTGTGTACGTGTGTGTGGAATGTGAACTTGTGCCGAACAGGTGGGCACGGGGTGAATCCCTACCCCCCCCCCCCCCGCCCGGCCCCACCCTACATCAGCAGGAATGTGTCAGCAACACTTGGGAAGAAATCAATGATGAGGGGAAGGTTGGAGAGAGAGTGAGGGAGAGAGGAGAGAGGGAGAGATAGAGGAGGGGAGAGATGGCG
Organism: Luidia sarsii; assembly: GCA_949987565.1. NCBI lineage: Eukaryota > Metazoa > Echinodermata > Asteroidea > Paxillosida > Luidiidae > Luidia > Luidia sarsii. The sequence goes on along the minus strand of OX465119.1, from coordinate 13,019,458 downwards.
AGAGGAAGAGAGGGGGAGAGAGAAGGAGGGAGAGTGGAGACAGATGAAGAAAGAGAGGGGAGAGAGAGAGATGAAGAGAGAGAGATGAAGAGAAAGAGAGATGAAGAGAGGGAGAGGGAGGGAGAGAGAGAGGGAGAGAGCGATGAAGAGAGAGAGAGAAATGGGGAGAGAGATGAAGAGAGAGATGAAGAGAGTGAGGAGGGGATAGAGAGAGGGGGAGAGTGGAGAGGAAGAGGGGGAGAGAGTGGGGTAGAGAGAGGGGACGGGATAGAGAGAGAGAAAGAAGGGGAGAGATGGACAGAGAGAGGGAGAGAGAGGAGAGGACACGGAGAGAGGAGAGATGTAGGAGGGAGGCAGACAGGCCGATGGAGGGAGACAGAGCAAGAGAGGGAGAGGAGGACACGGAGAGAGGTGAAGCGGAGATGGAGATGGAGAGAGAGAGAGTTGGGGTCGAGGGAGGGAGGAAGAGACAGGGGCGAGAGAAGAAAAGAGGAGGCAGTATCAAAGGACGGGACGTAACAGCCGGTTGGTGTGTGTGTGTGTGTGCGTTTCACCAGCCGTTGAATGATCGCGTGCACAGGTTCGCCTGGTGTGCGTGGCGAGATATCGAACTGTCTTCGATCACTGGGTCTCGTCAAGGTCAGCCCACAGTTTAGCGCACGGCACGCAGTGCGAGATATCTCTGTGGAAGAGAGAGAGAGAGGGGGAGAGAGAGCGAGAGGCCATTTTAATTAATCATCTCCTCATTTCTCTCTGATTTATTGTGGTCAGGCGGATTCCACCGGCTTTGACCCCCTTCCCCTGCTGCCTGGACGGCATGCGGGAAGGGTAAGACTAGGGCTAGGGCTAGGGCTATTTTCTTCGCATATCCGTGTATTTCCAATAGAGGCAAGACCTAGACCTAGCTCTGGGCTCTGTTCAAAACCCGGCTGAGGCTTCGGCTCCGAAGCCTAATGTTACCATTAGGCCTAATGTTACCAATAGGCCTAATGTTACCAATAGGCCTAATGTTACCAATAGGCCTAATGTTAACAATAGGCCTAATGTTATTACAATAGGCCTAATGTTACCAATAGGCCTAATGTTACCAATAGGCCTAATGTTACCAATAGGCATAATGTTACCAATGGGCCTAATGTTAACAATAGGCCTAATCTTACCAATAGGCCTAATGTTACCAATAGGCCTAATGTTACCAATAGGACTAATGTTACCAAAGGCCTAATGTTAACAATAGGCCTAATGTTACCAATAGACATAATGTTACCAATAGACATAATGTTACCAATAGACATAATGTTACCAATATGCCTAAGGTTACCAATAGACATAATGTTACCAATAGACATAATGTTACCAATAGACATAATGTTACCAATAGACATAATGTTACCAATAGACATAATGTTACCAATATGCCTAAGGTTACCAAAAGGCATAATGTTACCGTTGGTAAACAAAATTTCGGTCCATATATTTCTCCACCTTTTTCGTCAGTATACGGGTTGGGACGTATGACGCACACAAAGCAATGCTCTTTCGAACTTAATTATTCTGGACGCTGATCCCATCTCTGGTTTCACTTTTTTTCTGTTCCTATAGTCGTGGATAGCAAAATGATTTACAAATTCCGGATGCAACGGTTACACGTACTGAAGCGGGTGAATGCACTACCCCCCACCCAATCCACGCCCCTCCCCCAGACACACAAAAAACAAATACATGTAGAAAAAAATAAACTGCTATTTCGCGCATGCGTGCAAGACGTGCACTCCTCACGCACCAAAACCTTGGCACGCCATTGGTCGGGGAGCTTGTCCAAGTTACATCTTCCTGAATCTGTTCGTGTTTTGGGTCGACTCGTCCATGCTCAGCATCACGTCGAATGTGAGTGTCCTTCGAATTATGTGGCGTGTACCAGGATTTGTTTCCCGGGCCCACTTTGACATGGCCTTGCCACAGATCCCTTCCTCCAAAAAGAAATAGAAAAAAGTGTATAATTAGCATGGCCATCATTATAGTACCGGATCATTAATGTGTACATTACTGCCGTATACGTGATGCGGGCCTACGAACAAGTGGATCGTTAAAATTCATGTGCGGGTATGTCACACTGGTCTGCGCATTATGGAGGAAGGAAGGTAATTACTCCATGGTATGCGCGTGTTTGCCGGCGGTTTATCTGTTTACGAGGGAGGGTAGGAGAGGGGAGTGGAGGGGAGGGAGAGGAGGAAGGCGAGGGAGAGGAGGGAGGCAAGGGGAGGCGAGGCGAAGCGAGGCGAGGGGAAGGAGAGGAGGGAGGCGAGGGAGGGAGAGGATGGGAGGGAGGCGAGGGTAGGGAGAGGAGGGAGAGGAAGAAGGCGAGGGAGAGGAGGGAGGCGAGGCGAAGCGAGGCGAGGGGAAGGAGAGGAAGGGGGCGAGGGAGGGAGAGGATGGAGGGGAGGCGAGGGAAGGGATGGGAGGGAGCCGAGGGTAGGAAGAGGAGGGAGAGGAAGGAGGCGAGGGAGGGAGAGGATGGCTATAGATGGGACATAATGTGACCCGGCACAGCGACATGAGGAATATCCCACCAAAAAACTTTCCGAGTAAACAATGCCTGAAGTCAAAGTATCTTCTCAATTCGATTAAAAAATCATTTTTTTTTTTTTTTTCGGAAAGTTAACGTATTGGAGGATATTATGTCTAAAGGATTTTTCCTAAATCCGTCTCTAAATGTTGAAAAAAAACCGAGGATTTCGGGGGAGTGTTTGTGTACTGTTTTCATGAAAATATAAAGTTCCTGCCTTTTTGAGTGGCCGCTTTCGAGAGTTAGACTGGTTTCTCACTTTCTCACTGGCGGAACGACACGCACATAAAAGGAAAAAGTTACAAAAGAAACAGCATTACATTCCACTTTTGAAAAAAAAAAAAATCATGGCATAGAAAACTTTGACAGAACCGGGACTTGAACCCGAGACCTCTGGTTCTGCGTACCAGCGCTCTCACCATCAAACCGTTATTATTATTATTATGACAGCCTTGCCAGAATAGTACGCCAGTCTTTGCCGAGTCAATCGACATAAAAAAACCTCGACATAAAAAAACACCTAGAGGAGTAATCCGCATTCCATTAGCTAACATCGCACCAATCTTTAGTGCGTTTTATTTTACCCTCACATTCTCTTCTTCTCAAAGTGTCCCCCGTTCAATGACAGGTCATGAGGAAATGCCGCGACTCGAACTCTGGTACGGTCCACGCGACGTCCGTGGAGGGGGTACCTGAGAGACATATGTGACCCGGCACAGCGATATGAGGAATATCCCACCAAAACACTTTTCGAGTAAACAACGCCTGAAGTCAAAATATCTTATCAATTCGATAAAAAAATATCAATTTTTTTTTTGTATTTTCGGAAAGTTAATGTATTGGAGGATATTATGTCCAAAGGATTTTTCCGAAATCCGTCTCTAAATGTTGAAGAAACAAGGATTTCAGTGGAGTGTTTGTGTACTGTTTTCATGAAAATGTAAAGTTCCTGCCTTTTTGAATGGCCGCTTTCGAGGAGTTAGAATGGTGCTGCTATATTGTGTCTGGTACCAAATGAACGAGCGAAATCCCCTTGTACTAATTACAACACAGTTCACACGGAAATAATGTTGATATTATTTGAAAGCTATTGGTATACTCTTTCACATCATTAGAAAATCTCAAATCACAAAAGTGGAGGTCATTCCTCGTTATGCTGTGCCGGGTCACATATTGGCGTTCCCGTGTGCCACGCACGAGCTAATGGACAAGGCTCGCCTTATACCTTTATAGTATGAAACTTGAAAATGATCCAATTATCCACCTATACTCGACTATAATGGATTCCACCAGTTCGAGATATATATAGACCGACGTATGAAGCTCAATATTTTATTGTATCTTCAATTAGGGGGTAGGGGGTAGGGGGTAGGGGGTAGGGGGTAGGGGTAGGGGGTAGGGGTAGGGGTAGGGGTAGGGGTAGGGGGTGGGGTAGGGGTAGGGATAGGGGGTAGGGATAGGGGGTAGGGGTAGGGGTAGGGATAGGGGGTAGGGGTAGGGGTAGGGATAGGGGGTAGGGGTAGGGGGTAGGGGTAGGGGGTAGGGGGTAGGGATAGGGGGTAGGGGTAGGGGTAGGGATAGGGGGTAGGGGTAGGGGGTAGGGGTAGGGGGTAGGGGGTAGGGATAGGGGGTAGGGGTAGGGGTAGGGATAGGGGGTAGGGGTAGGGGGTAGGGATAGGGGGTAGGGGTAGGGGTAGGGGTAGGGGGTAGGGTTAGGGTTAGGGTTAGGGTTAGGGTTAGGGTTAGGGGGTAGGGATAGGGGGTAGGGGTAGGGGGTAGGGTAGGGGTAGGGATAGGGGGTAGGGATAGCGGGTAGGGGATAGGGGGTAGGGGTAGGCGACATTCTTACAGCGTTTCGTTCATTTTGCAGGGAAACAGTTAGCTCCGCCGTGGCCAACAAAAATCGCCCATTGAAACGTGTGGGATTCTATTCGGGGATTGAGCTTCATACGTATGCACGTATACATAGTTCATTCCACCGACAGATAGAGGAACTGCCGTGTTTTCCTCTTCAAGTTCCTCGTTATCGCGTTGACGTCGGGGAGGGACGCGAGGAGGTGGGGGGAAAGGGGAGGATGGGGGTTAACGATTATGGGTGAGTGTGTGTATATATACACACACACCCCTAAGCAATCTTGGTTTCCTGCCTGACTCACGGCCCGAGGTTAGACTGACCCCCCCCCCCTCTCTCCATCCCTCCCTCCTCTCCGGCTAATAACCGAGGAGCCCCCGCCCCACCTCACACCTCACACACCCATTCTTAACCCCCTCAGTCTTCCCACCCCCCAAACGTGTTGACAACAACATTTTTTTAGGGAGACATTCAAACGGGGCCAACACCCCCCATCCATCACGCTAAGCTGGGCAAAGTCGCCCCGCAAGAATCGCAGGGCTTAGAAGGGGGAGAAACAAAAACCCACCAAAACACACCACCCTGCATCGTATTAAAGTCGGTCATACAAAACGGAATGTCGTCAGCAGTTTCCGTTGTCTTCGTAAAATGACGCCACTGTCCCTCCGTTGTTTACGCATAGCCTACCCGTTTGCCCACTCGCCCGCTCCTTATTTATTTTTTTTCGGCGGGCGTGCCCGTAGCTCGTAGAGCACCGTCCACTCCCCAAGCTTCTTGTTGTCATCGACCTTGAAAAAGAAAAGAAAATAAAGGATTGGACGCCGGCGTTTTCGGCGTGGTGCCAATGAGACGCGCGCCTTCGATGCTGGGCGCGCTCTCTCCGCGTCGGCTACGCGTACGGAGCGCCGCGTCCGCCGTGAGGTTATTAGCCCGAAACGGGCGCCAAGGGCTAGGTCTAGGTCTTGCCCCTATTGGAAATACACGGAGATGCGAAGACAATAGCCCTAGCCGTAGCTCTGGAAGCCCGTTTCGTACACGGCCTTAGCCAGTCCCTGTGTCACGATCTGAAGTGGGTGGCCGTGCTAAAATGGGTGGGTGACGTCACCACCCATCTGAGCACGTAGTGACAACCTGCTGAAATAGGCGAAATAGGCGGCGTGCTAAGATGGGTGGGTGAACCGAGCGCGTGCGGGCGCCCTTTACGCTAACCTGATTGCCCATATATGGCAGCCCACCCATTTTATCATGCCACCCATTTTAGACTGTCACACCCTGGCAAGTAACTTTACGTACGTGTGCGTGACGCCGACCCGCGTGCACGTTGGTGGATCGTGGACCCCCCCCCTTTATTTTTAGTCTGTGGTAGACCTAATGGTCGCTGTCATCAGAATCATTACGGTATATACCGTGATGTTTGTACACGGAAGTGTTGAAAGCCGTTGTATACGTGACCTGCACAACGTCTAAATCTAGAGTTCCATTCCTCACATCATTTTGTCTAAATTTGACGTATGACAAAAAGGCAGCCTTTGGGAGCGGTTTTGCAATACTTAGGCCTATAGGGGCATACTCTATTTCCAACTACAAATAAACGAGGCCCCGGGTTCAACGATGGCGGTCCACAATCATTTTTGACCCTGACCCTGAAGTCGAGCCTGACCCATATCCCATAGAGCTCTATAAATAAACTAGAGTGCGCACTCATCGCGTGACGCGTGCCGACAAGGGGACTGCGACGCCATTACCAAAGAGGTGCAAATGCATGGATCTCTATGGGGCAAACCACGGCAAACTAATCCCAATTTTTACAAAAGAAAGCTAAAGTAGGACATCAAAATTCGCCAATCCTTGACGTATTGATGGCCTATCCTTTCATTACTAAAAGCCATTTCTATAACATTTTAGTTTCCGCATTCACAACCTTTCGGCTATACCTTTCCCCATTCATATTACGCGCGATTGCTACTGACATCCGGGCACTTTGAGCTGAAGTTGACCTCTTTGGTAATGGCGGATGCGCGTCCGTGTCGGCACACGTTCGTACCGCGCGTTGATAGGGGAGTGCGCGCTCTAGTTTATTTATAGAGCTCTATGACCTGACCTTAGGCGTGACCCTGAGCCTGAGCATGAGCCTGAGCTGAAGTTTAAGCCATAGCCTATTTGAACCCGAGTCCAAGCCTGATCCGAGCCTGACCCTAGGCCGTTGGCTAAAGCTCTACCGGTACCCTCAACCCGACCCTGAGCCTAGGCCCGAGTAAGCACCCCTTATTCCAGCCGTTCAGCTCTTAATCCATTCCTCTCGACACTTCCATAATGATGTACAGTAGTTCTGTGTATGCGTTGTCTTCTGTGGAAAAAAAAAAAATTGCGGTTTGGCAGAATCCAAAAGAAGTTCTCTGAACTTAGGTCCATCCAGCGTCCTTCGATATTCGTTCAGGTTTTTTTTTCAAACCTTCAGCCAACTTAGCAGTTGTACACAGATCCCCCATCACAGAAAGTTAATCTAATATGTACCCATATCCCCTGAACACCAGAACCCCCACAACTCGCCTAAATCGGTCCCAAATTTGGCCGTTGTCCCAAGACATTTTCATTTTCCTGCAAGGTAACATCGTCTTCGTACCTAATGCAGAAGCGACCGTTTGTAATGCATGCACCGCGCGCAATCAAGCGGGCGAACGTAATTTGTTTTCCTAGGTTAGATAGGGGCAATGATGAAGGCCCGAAATTGAATTCGAAGGTGTCAAACGCGCTCAAATCTAAGCCTCGAAGTCTCTGGGTGACGACCGATGCGGGGATCAGTACCCATACAGATCCCTACCGCCGCAGGACATGCACAAAGTCCAACCAACGCCTGCTGACAAAAAGAAGAAAAGTTCGCACCCCCAAACCGTGATAGGAAAAACGGAAACAGCTCGGCGTACGCCAACCCGGGAGTCAATGACCTCTGAGTGTGCGCTTCACGGGTTAGTTCGCCGCAATAGTTCCAACTTCCCCTGCCACTCATTAAATGAAAAAGAAATCACGTGGTCCTTCGTCAGACCTCGGAATGTAAACTAGAAAATAAAACCGGACGTCGTACCTGGGAGGAAGCTTCCAAGAAAGGGAAAATTGTTAAAAGAAAACTAAAGCCTCCCCCCACCCCCCAAAAAAAAACTTGGCAAGCGTAAAATAGATTTTTTTTTTATTCTTCGCTATCGGATCGAGGTTGTGTACCCGATTGCGTTTGACCCAGAGGAAACGACCAGTTGCCAACACGCAATACTCGACCTTGGGTAAGTTCTGTAAGGCCAGAAATAGGAGCATCTAGGTTGCTGGTTTTCTCTGGCTCTCTCTCTCTCTCTCTCCATTCTCTCCTTCTCTCCCCCCCCCCCTCTCTCCCCCTCTCCCTCTCCCCCCCCCCTCTCTCTCTCTCTCTCTCTCTCTCTCTCTCTCTCTCTCTCTCCACCTCTCTTTATCCGATCCCCACCTCGCTCTCCGCACCATCACTCTCTTCTCTTTCTCTTTCTCTCCCACTCCATCTCTCTCTCTCCTCTCAACCTCACCCCGTCTCTTCGAGTGTCTCTCTATATCTTCATCTTCTCTTTCTCTGTTCACTTTTTCCCTCTCTCCCTCCACCTTTCTCTCTCTCTCCTTCCCTCCCTCCTCTCCCCTCCCCTCTCTCTCTCTCTCTCTCCGCCTCTCTCTCCCCTTCTCTCTCTCCCTCCCACCTCTCCCATCCCCTCTCTCTCTTCTCTCTCTCTCCATCTCTTCCTCTCCCCCTCTCTTTCCCCCTCTCTCTCCCTCCCTCCCCTCCCCTCTCTCTCCACCTCTCCTCCTCTCTCCCTCTCTCTTTCTCTCTCTCTCTTTCTCTCTCTCTCTTTCTCTCTCTCTTCCTTCTCCCTTTCTGGCACTCTTTCGAAACCAGCATGCCGTTTTGGGTTGCTGTTTTTTTCCCTTCAGATTCGCATGGCTTCATCGCTGAGCCAACTACAACAAGCTCTCACTGTGCCGTGCAACTGGGTTGCCTGGGACGGGGGTTACATTCATTGGGGACACGGGCCTTTTGTTATTGCCTCGCTTCGGAGTTGGCCGGGTTTCTGCGCTGATTACTTTTGCAGATTTTGTCAATATGAGAGCCAATATGTGACCCGGCACAGCATAATGAGGAATAACCCCCACTTTTGAGATTTTGAGATTTTCTAATGATGTGAAAGAGTATACCATTAGCTTTCAAATGATATCAAAATTATTTCCGTGTGAACTCTGTTGTAAATAGTACAAGGGGACTTCGCTCGTTCATTTGGTACCAGACACAATATAGCAGCACCATTCTAACTCCTCGAAAGCGGCCATTCAAAAAGGCAGGAACTTTACATTTTCATGAAAACAGTATACAAACACTCCCCCGAAATCCTTGTTTTTTCAACATTTAGAGATGGATTTTGGAAAAATCCTTTGGACATAATATCCTCCAATACATTAACTTTCCGAAAATACAAAAAAACACATTGATTTTTTTATCGAATTGAGAAGATACTTTGACTTCAGGCGTTGTTTACTCGAAAAGTGTTTTGGTGGGATATTCCTCATATCGCTGTGCCGGGTCACATATGACGAGTTGCTCGTAAATAGGTTAGACCCTCGCATGGTTTAGTTTGTTTCTCTCTCTCTCTTTTATCTAGAGCCGTCAGGATATTAAAGAAGAATGAAACCCAGAGAAAATAGTTGGCTTATCTCTTTGATTGATAAAACCAACCTACAATTACCCATGTGCAACTCACCTACGAGTTTCATAAAGAGGGAAAAATCATGGAATTCGGTGGTCGAATTCGCGTTCCCTCAACCCGCCATGCTTTCGAAATTTCCGGAAGGTCACTGCGGGGGTATGACATCACGGCGGAGACGACCCTGTCTGATTGGTCAGTTAGGCTTGTTCAATCATTTTAATTTAAACTACAAATATTAATCAACATTTAAAAAAGAATTATACCTCAATGTGTGAGAAAATAATCTTATAATCCTTTGCAGATTTATTGTTTTTCGCTTTGGTCATTATTTGAATTATTCTTGTGGATTGCGTATAGTCTTGATCTACAAACACTTTCACGGCTTCCTGATTGCATACGTTGCACGGACTGTACATGTACATGTACATGTACAGTGCACGTACAATGTACACGTTGTGTACTACATGTAATGTACAGTACATGTACACACTACTACTGTACTGTACACGTGTACAATGTACACGTTGTGTCCTACTTGTAATGTACTACTGTACACGTGTACATTACGTTGGTATCTGTAACAAAATAAACGCTGCGCAATTTTGGTTCTCTGTTTTCTTGATCTTCGCCGAATGGCGACCTGTTATAACAGCTGAACAAGTAGGCCTAAAATAACTTATACACCAGGGGCTGAGTTTAATAAAGGTCCGACAACTATGACTGGGAGCCCACTGTGTCCGGCTTTTGTTTCAGCTCGCGTAATTTTAATAGGAAAATACGAGAAATGATTCAAGAGATGGTCGATGTTTTGGTGAGATTTCAGTTGTACCATGGAGGAATTTGTACACGTTAGCGAAGCTGTGTGGAGTTTAGTGGGGGTCAGGGGTCATGCACACAATAGCGCTGGGTGACAGGAGTTGCGGTCAGCGACCAGGGAATAAACAGTGCGGGCGACTGGAGTCGCGTTCCGATAACGTGTAAATTAGGCCTAGCTCCATGTTCTTGTTGCAGCACAAATAAAAATACGGCACGGTACGTATATCCCCTCTTCTTCCTCCATGGTAATTGGTACAATACATGTATATATTCATGGAGTTTACCCTCCATGAGTTACAGATAAGCGGTCTGCGAGAAAGACTAGGCAGAACGTGCATGTGAGAAAAATCACGCCAGGACCGAAACGAAAACATACATCAAAAGTCGATCGTATCATACAGGAAAAACATCAAAATTAACTCAGCTTTCTGGATTCCAATGCGGCAATTCGTGAAGCTGTCGATGAACGTGATGCCACCGCTGGTCGATGTGAAAATACTGAAGGAACGGCATGTTCTTTCAGTATATTTCTCGGCTTCGAGCCGGTGAGTTTGGCCCGCAAGTCAACCTCGATCCCAACTCCTCCTCCGTGAAGTGATCACTACAAATCACGTCATTTCGACTATATTTGTAGCCGACATTGAGAAATTTTTCTACTTGTATGGCCGCAGCCCACTTCCCAAACAAGTCAGGTCTCTTGGCCTTGTTAGGAACTGCATGGACAGATTTCCCTAGCTTTTTTTCCGCTGGCATTGTTACAACCAAAAGCCTGGCAGTACACTCGCGAGTGTATATAAACTGCACGCAGTATACATGTGTTGTGTACACACATGTTGTAGGGATACGTCCGGGCCCATGCGGGGGTAGCCCGTCATTATATCATACCCCCCGCAGTGACCTGCCGGGAATTTCGAAAACATGGCGGGTACAGGGAACGCGAATTCGACCACCGAATTCCATCATTTTTCCCTCTTTATGAAACTCGTAGGTGAGTTGCACATGGGTAATTGTAGGTTGGTTTTATCAACCAAAGAGATAAGCCAACTATTTTCTCTGGGTTTCATTCTTCTTTAAAGTTGCGAGTGTTCTGGTTCTGTTCAAGGGGAGGGAGACAGCCGAACGTGTTAGATTGATCGAGGAACCGTCTTGAGTTGTTCAGTACCACATACCTCTGAATGAAATTGACCCGTAATGACGCATTCAACATCATCCCATACTGCCTAGTAAACTGCGAGTGAGTTTAATACTGGCTCTTTTCACTCCAACCCGCACTCCACCTCGAAAGGGATGTTTTAGACGGCGTCATCACTGCAAACCTCCCACTCGATCAACCCGACTTCAAAGCATCCAGTGGCATTCAAACCGCTAACCTGAATCCTGTCTTGTAGAAAGTAGGATCGAAGCGTCATGTTTTGTTTTGTGTGTGTGTGTTTTTTGGTGTTTTTGTTTTTTTACATTTGACCAAAAAATGGAGGTACCTCTGCTGAATCCAGTTTGCACCGGCACCACTGCAATACCGTACTCACTATTCCATACGTGCACTAACCCGATGGCGTAAAGTTAATCCCCACGCGTCTGTATACGAAAAACATGTTTCTGTCCGTTTCTCCCCAGTCCACCGCCTGAAAACCTTACCTGCGTCCGAACTTTCTCATTTTTTTTGGGGGGGGGGGCGGGGGTTGTGCTGCGATAATGAGATGCGGAGATTGCAAGCGCTCGTGCCAACTCCTCTATACTTCCAGATGAGTTGAAGAAAGGAGAAAAAAAGGGTCGGGGTGTGTGTGTATTGGCTCGAATTCAACGCCAGTACGTCCCACTGAATACACCCCTGATTTGATACCGGGAATTTCTTCCCTTTTTTTTTTTCGTTCTTCTTTCATTTGTGTCGACGACCTTGCACTATTGATACTGAGCAATGCATTACACTGCACAGGCCACCTCCACACTCCCACACTCCCATACTCGCGTTTGTTCAGGGGTGCCGAGGGGGCAGATTTTGTTGGCTCAAAGCCAACATTTCCTTAGTCACCTGGGTCCTCCCGTAGGAAAAAGCCCCTTTTTTGGCGAGAGGAGTGGAGAGAGAAAGAACAGAGGGGGCGGGGGGGGGCTGGATGTTAACCCTGTGATGGACCCTGTGGTTGACGCAGGAAGCAGGTCCGGAAAACAGGCCAACAAACTTTATACTCAAGGGGGAAATGAATTTTTAAAAAAAGAGTAGAATGGCCCAATTCCTGGGTGTTTTTATTTCAGTTATTTATTCAGTCACGTGCTGCTTGATCCTACCTTTTATATCCTCATCTCTCCAGGGATCGTGGACATTTGAGCTGGACTGGAAATTCGCCCCGTTCTCTACTCTATGGGAACTTGTTAGGTTGTGCATTTCACAACGGATTGTGGATCGAGGTGGTTGGTTGTTGGGTGTGGTTTTTTTTTCTTCGTCTTCCAGAAGTTGAAAGTCTTTCTCATTTTCAGCGGCCTTTCTCGGATTGTTTTCTCTATCTTTTTTTCTTGTAGAACCCTGGCGATGTTCCTGATCCACCTTCTCCTCTGTTATCCAAAAAAACTAAATAGACAGACAGACAGACAGACAAGTCGTATTATCTCAAAGAGTCTTCATATTTTTCAAAACGGCGTGTCTTAATTACTCCGAAGCCCCAAGCACAAAGGACTCCCGTTTTCATGCCTTGAAATTTCAGTAATGGCCGAAAGAAAAAGTGACCCAACCCCAACTCCAACCCGAACCCAAACCCAAACCCAAACCCAAACCCAAACCCAAACCCAAACCCAAACCCAAACCCAAACCCAAACCCGAACCCGAACCCGAACCAAAACCAAAACCAAAACCAAAACCAAAACCCAAACCCAAACCCAAACACAAACACAAACACAAACACAAACCAAAACCAAAACCAAAACCAAAACCAAAACCAAAACCAAAACCAAAACCAAAACCAAAACCAAAACCAAAACTCAAACCCAAACCCAAACCCAAACCCAAACCCAAACCCAAACTCAAACCCAAACCCAAACCCAAACCCAAACCCAAACCCAAACCCAAACCCAAACCCAAACCCAAACCCAAACCCAAACCCAAACCCAAACCCAAACCCAAACTCAAACTCAAACTCAAACTCAAACTCAAACTCAAACTCAAACCCAAACCCAAATCCAAACCCAAACCCAAACCCAACCCAAACCCAAACCCAAATCCTATAACCCTCCAAGATTGGGTTACGCTAACAACCAAAAGGTAGGCCCTGTATACATTTTCGAGCCCTGCAATAAATCAAATGCTTCATTTTGTTCGAAGGGTCTTGGTGGATTATTTTTCTTTCTTTATGAGGTCACCGCAATTTTGCCTTACCACGAGAGACTGTCCAACCCAATCACCTCCCGTCTGGTCTGAGAGGGTAATCGAGGGAACTGACACTGGGCCCACTGATTCATTTAGCACCTGTGATGAGAGATTGGATACCTTCACCCCCCCCCCCCATGTCTATATACTGCCTTAATTCTCAACCCCTTATTGCCTCCTGACGGGAAAGAGAAAGAGGGGGAGAGAGAGAAAGGGGAGAGTAGCCTTGATCCTTTGGCTTCAGAAATACTGTAAAGCGCTTTGCGCAATACCGTTACGCAATGCAGCCCCATTCTCCGCTCATAGGTTTTCGCACACCCTTCCCTCGCCCGTAGTTTGCATGCGTACCATGTCGTGCGCGAGCATTTTCCTGGGCGGTACGGCTGCGTACACACTCGTATACGCATACGCAGACAGACTTTTGGCAACTGAGAGCAGATAACGAGAAAGAGAGAGAGGGGGGGAGGGGAGAGGGGGAGAGAGAGAGGGGGGGAGGGGAGAGGGGGAGAGAGAGAGGGAGAAAGATAGAGAGGGAAGAGAGAGAGTGAGAGAGAGAGAGAGGGAGCTAGAGAGAGGGGGAGAGAGAGAGGGAGAAAGAGAGAGAGAGAGAGAAAGAGAAAAAAAGAGAGATAGGAGGAGAGAGAGAGAGGAGAGGGAGATCTTGGGAGAGAGATAGATCAAGGTGGAGAGAGAGGGGAGAGAGGAGAGAAGGAAAGGGGGAGTCGGGCAGAGAGACAGAGAGAGTGACATGTAGGCCTATGGGAGACAGAGACAGAGAAGGGGAGAGACACAGATAGAGCGAGGGTGGAGAGAGAGAGAGATAGAGAAAGAGAGAGTCGAGTCGCGTGGGTATTCTGGAGTGAGTGCCGACACTGTCAGTCAGTAGAGCCGAGGTAGATGGCTTCCACCCCTCCCCTCCCCTTCACGCCATCTCTCCTTACTCAGTGGCCACTTCCATGTCTCCTCTTCCTCCCCTCCTTCCCCACCTCCGCCTCCCAACTTCACCACGACGTGGCTGAGGCCACGTCCGGTGACCTCCTGACCTTTGTCTGACCAGTCGGAAGCAGCCGAATTCAAGGCTCCCCTCTCTCTCTCTCTCTCTCAATCATCTCTCTCTCTCCCTCTCTCTCCATCCTTCTCTCTCTCCACCCTCTCCGCCTCTCTCTCCACCATCTCTCTCTCCCTCTCTCTCTCCATCCTTCTCTCTCCACCCTCTCCCTCTCTCTCTCCCTTTCTGTCTCCCTCCCTTATGTGATCCCAAATCGAAGACGAATCCTGTGACTGAGGCCACGTCCGGTGACCTCGTGACCTTTGTCTGACCAGTCGGAAGCAGCCGAATTCAAGGCTCCCCCTCTCTCTCTCCACCATCTCTCTCTCCCTCTCTCTCTCTCTCCATCCTTCTCTCTCCACCCTCTCCCTCTCTCTCTCCCTTTCTGTCTCCCTCCCTTATGTGATCCCAACTCGAAGACAAATCCTGTGACTGAGGCCACGACCGGTGACCTCCTGACCTTTGTCTGACCAGTCGGAAGCAACCGAATTAAAGGCTTTTTCTCCCCCTCCCCTCTTTCTCCCTCCACCTCTCTCTACCTCTCTCTACCTCTCTCCCTCTCTCTATCTCTCTCCCCCTCCCTCACTCCTCTCTCTCTCTCCCTCTCAACCTCTCCCCCTCTCTCTGTCTGTCTCTCTCTCTCTCTCTGTCTCTCTCTCCTCTCTCTCCCTCTATCCACCATCTCTCTCCCCCTCTCTCTTTCTTTCTCTTTCCCTCTGTCCCCCATCTCTCTTTCCATCCTCTTTCTCCCTCCCTCTCTCACTCTCTCTTTCCCTCTCCCCTTTCTGTGATCTCAACTCGAAGACGAATCCTATCCGTCGAAAAGTCCGTCTAGACGCTGCCCGGCGCGGAATGCGAAACCCGCCGCTCCCACTATACCTCAAACCTAATCTCCTGTTTGTCTACACGCGCCACGCTAGGCACCCGTGTACCCGCGATAGGGACGGTGCATGGGCGCGGGCGGGCAGGGTTCGGCCGAGGGGTGAGGGGTTTGTGGGGAGGGGAGGGGGGATGCGTGGAGGTTGCATTATCGGGTCTCGTCGGAACACCCGAGAACGAGGTCGTAAACACCTCCATTAATCCATTGTAAATTGAATTTAGGGAAGGGGGTTGTGGGGTGGTTTTCCCGTCCAATCTTGGCCGACGGATACCTCTCAGGAAACATTTGGGTGTCGGCGGTTCTCCGTTTAATTAATGCCATGGAATACTTCGTTTTGGGTGGGTGTCGTGGTGGGTGTTTTTTTTTTCTTACAAAGAGGAGAAAATGAAGACGATCGGACCAGGGGGATCGAAACGTTGAGAGGTGCCGGCAGTCGACGTCATCGCGACGTCACCGCGATCGCTTACGTGAGTCTGCAGTGCGCACGCGCGGACACCATGCAATATGTGACCCGGCACAACGACATGAGGAATATCCCACCAAAACACTTTTTGAGTAAACAACGCCTGAAGTTAAAGTATCTTCACAATTCCATTAATTTTTTTTTTTTTTTGTATTTTCGGAAATTTTAAATATTAGATATATATTTTGATATAATTTGAGAGCTAATGGTATACTCTTTCACATCATTAGAAAACCTCAAAATCTCAAAAGTGGATTATTCCTCATAATACTGTGCCGGGTCACATAATATGTGAGGCCGTGTCCGAAACGGGCGTCTATATTATAGAGCTACCGGTAGGTCTAGGTCTTCCCCCTATTGGAAATACACGGAGATGCGAAGACAATAGCCGTAGCTCAGTCAGCCCGTTTCGGACACGGCCTAAGACTGGTATCCTGGATCCGTTTCGAATTAACGAGGAGCGCATTCATCCACAGCTCAGACAATGCCTTGAATCCTTGTTTCTGACCACGTCAAATAGTCCTTATAAAGCCCCTACACAACATTGGTAAGATCGAAAAACAGAAATGTTCACAGATTTACATGAAACTTATACAGTTTGAAGATGGTTATAGTAGAAACCTCTCACTGAAATAATTCTGCCTAAAATGTTGTATTTTGGGAGAAATGAGTAAAAGAAATAGTTTACGTCTCACCGAGATCTAAACTATTTTTCGGAACAGTACGGCGTTGAATGCTGCATTTTTGCGAAACAAATGAAGCGGTTTTTCAGTATTTTCACGTGACTCGGTTGGCGGATTGAGCTGAAATGTTCACAGGTGTGCTATTTTTTATGCATATGTTGGATCAGACAACGTATGGATGCTATTCTTTGACCTCTGTCGTAATTCTGTCGTAATTTTCTTTTAAAACAATTCGACACGTTCATTTATGATATTTTATGAAAATTGCCCCTAACCCTCCTACGAAAAAAAAAATTACGCGCACCGGTAGTGAACCACTGATTGAACCGTGCACATTTGTGACCCCAGCACAGCATAATGAGAAATAACCCTACTTTTGATATGTTGAGGTTTTCTAATGATGTGAAAGAGTATACCATTAGCTTTCAAATGATATCAAAATATAATATCCTCTAATACTTAAAATGTCCGAAAATAAAAAAGAAGAAAATTGATTTGTGATCGAATTGGGAAGATACTTTAACTTCAGGCGTTGTTTACTCAAAAAGTGTTCTGGTGGGATATTCCTCATGTCGTTGTGCCGGGTCACATTTTCTTTCGCATTGCCTCTACGTTATAACGGCCTGTCTTTGAACTTGATTCCGGTCATAATACTTGCGTGGGCTGTTGTGTTCACTTCAAATTACATTCGTTGTACTAATAAAACAGTGGGACAGTCGGAGAATGCCGTGTTTCGCAGCGAATCGGCACTCGTACACCTTGCGCTTGCAGTCATATTGGGACAAACCCACGGGTCCAGGGCACACCTTGCTGGGATCTCAACAACGCCGGATAACCCACCATCGACCCCAGCTACCTCTGACCCCGACTGACGTCACTAAATGGACGCCTTGAAAAACAAGCGCCAACCCCCCCCCCAAAAAAAAAAAAAAAAATCGGCTCTGCGTGATTTGCGCGTCAATTTCGGCGAACTTAAAACTCCCTTGTCGAATGTCATTTTGGGCAAAACGTTCCTACTGATGTTGATATCTCAAGCCCCTGTAACCTTTTTTTTGTTGGCAAGACGGGAGGTTGTAAATCACCTTTTGAAGGAGGAAAGGCCGTAGGTCGCCCCAGCGGCCCCAACCTTCTCATGTTATCTCGATCGTAAAAAAATCTCTGCCCCCACTCGCAGTCACAAGGTTGTATATTTGGGGTTTAAATTTACGCTTAGGTTTTGTCAGTCAACAAAATGATACGATGCAGTTCTGACATGTCGCGCGCCAGAAGCGACTTGAAAATAATCGGTAAACCTTTCGAGAATTTTGTAAGCATTTCTGCCTTATGTTTCGCCGATACACCCTACCTATCAATCATGAGGGTTCTTCCTCTCCCTCTCCCTCTCCCTCTCCCTCTCCCTCTCCCTCTCCCTCTCCCTCTCCCTCTCCCTCTCCCTCTCCCTCTGCCTCTGCCTCTGCCTCTGCCTCTGCCTCTGCCTCTGCCTCTCCCTCTCCCTCTCCCTCTCCCTCTCCCTCTCCCTCTCCCTCTCCCTCTCCCTCTCCCTCTCCCTCTCCCTCTCCCTCTCCCTCTCCCTCTCCAACCCCTTCCCCTCCCCCTCCCTCTCCCTCTCCCTCTCCCTCTCCCTCTCCCTCTCCCTCTCCCTCTCCCTCTCCCTCTCCCTCTCCCTCTCCCTCTCCCTCTCCCTCTCCCTCTCCCTCTCCCTCTCCCTCTCCCTCTCCCTCTCCCTCTCCCTCTCCCTCTCCCTCTCCCTCTCCCTCTCCCTCTCCCTCTCCCTCTCCCTCTCCCTCTCCCTCTCCCTCTCCCTCTCCCTCTCCCTCTCCCTCTCTCCCTCTCCCTCTCCCTCTCCCTCTCCCTCTCCCTCTCCAACCCTTTCAAAAGCAATAGGGTGGAGATCTAGACATTTTACTGGTTTAGGCAGATACCTTAAGTGAATGAACGGTGGCTATATTAAGGTGAGGGGCGAGTGGGAGGGGGGCCAGGAGAAAAATAAGGACGGAGGATAAAACAAATAGGAAAGAAACCAAATAGCCAGCGAGTTATCGTCTGACGAGGATTGGGACATCCCTAGCCTCAGGGGGTGTCTGTGTGCCCTTCCCTCCTCGCGGACGACGAATTCGCGCTCACTCTTAATCACCGGCTCTCCAAAAAAAGTATCATTTCCCTGCTCCCCCCCCCCCGCTGCGCCTCCTAGCTGTCGGCGGATATGCCTTGTTCAATGTGCTACCTGCAATTACCAGAGAGGCTGATTACAGGGGGGCTGGGTGGGTTTAGTCTGGAGGGGTGGAGGGGTCGGAGGAGGGGGTAACCCCCCTCGGGGTCAACATTTAGGGGGTCACGAATAGGCCACGAATAGGGGGCCGGAATCGGCACCACCCTTCTTCGGGAACAATCGCATGCATCTTCTGCTATTATTTTGTTCTTCCTTTTTTTTGGCCTGCAAGGTATCCTCTTGGTCACAATCATGAGGAAAATTGTTTGGTTTAGTTCTGAAAACATGAGCCGCTGGCTTCGGAAGCTCCTTCCAAGTCCCGTCGGGGTGAACAAGATCTGCCCCGCCCAAGAGTTCCAAGTCGCCTCTATTCTTTCTTTTCTTCCGTCTTATTTACTGCTTTACTTACTTACTTTTCCTGCTTACTTTTCCCCCATTCCATTCCATTCCATTCCAGTCCTTTTTTGGCTTTTTCGCCGCTACAGCGTAGAGGAAAGGACATTCTTTTGTTCTTATTTTTTCCAGTTTCTTCTTCTTCTTCTGCTTCTTCGTCGTCTTCTTCTTCTTCTTCTTCCTCTTCTTCTTCTTCTTCTTCTTCTTCTTCTTATTCGTTTTCTTTTTCTTTTTCTTATTCATCTTCTTCTTCTTTTTCTTCTTCTCCTTCTTCTTCTTCCTCTTTTTTTCTGTAACATACTTCAATCTGGAACCTTCACATTACTGATTTTTCTATACTCCATTGTTACATTTTGTGTGCGATGATGTGAAAAATAAACTGTACCTACATGTATACGTATAGGCCTACCTATACCTTTTATTAACAAGGTATATTTGATCTCCGTTGGTTTAACACACGAATCTGTTGACGAGACGGCAGCTGACTTCGCCAAACCCATTCATTGCTACTTGCGATCCATCGCAAGACGTAGAGCGATGCACAGAAACCATACAGCATATCACAACTCGCGATGGGTTGCGAAAGGGAAAACAAGACATCGGCCCAGCAAAGTGTATTTGTTGTCACCGACCGGCCACGCAGTGCTTACCATTTAATTAATACACATTGTTAAATTACAATTCCAGATTTCTTCATACATTTAAATGTTTCTTCCTTTTTTTGTCGTTTCTTTAAAGCCCCTACACAACATTGGTCGAGGTCAAAGAATAGCATCCATACGTTGTCTGATCCAACATATGCATGAAATAGCACACCTGTGAAAAATTCAGCTCAATCCGCCAACCGAGGCTCGAGAAAATCGTGAAAACCGCTTCATTTGTTTCGCGAAAATGCAGCATTCAACGCCGTACTGTTCCAAAAAAATAGTTTAGATCTCAGTGAGACGTAAACTATTTCTTTTACTCATTTCTCCCAAAATACAACATTTTAGGCAGAAATACTTAAGTGCGAGGTTTCTATCATAACCATCTTCAAACTGTATAAATTTCATGTAAATCTGTGAACATTTATGTTTTTCGATCTTACTAATGTAGTTGTGTATGGGCTTTAAACCACATCCAAATTATATGTATTTTCCATCACTCAAGTTATAAGGTTAAATTTACACTGTTTGCCCTTAGACCGTTGTTGCAATTGTCAGGTCTAACTGATCCATACATTACGGAGTCCCCCCCAAAAATAAAATTCTAAAACTCTGAGAAAAAGAAATTGGAAACAAATAACGATAACAGTACCGATCTAAAGGCTGGATAGATGGTAAGAGCGCTGGTACGCAAAACCAGAGGTCTCAGGTTCTTTGCCATAAAAAAAAATCTTTAAAAAAAGAAAAGAAAAAGGAAATAACAAGCATGGATAGCAGAAGTCAACGACTGCTGCTTCCACGTCTACTTCAGCACAAGATTTATGCCTTCTAAAACGGAAGAGAAACAAAATTGTTTACGAACATTGCCACAGGGTGGGGAACCCCGACGCAGCCGTAATTCAGCACTTCATACAACGCCCAAAAAGCCCATTATAAATCTCTATTGGTGTGTCAAAAGGGATGGAGCCATGGCCGAGATTTGGAGAGCTCTATCGCTCGTGATAGAGGAAGTCCGCCATCGATCAAGCAATTATTCAGGGGCAATACGAATAAACTGAATATTTCCTGTGTGCCGGGAGGTCCACCTCCCTCTCCTCTCCTACCCCCAACCCCCCCTTTGCCATCCTCACAAACAGGCAGCGCCCTCGTCTCCCTAATTTGCTCATGATGGGTGTGACAAGAAATTAGTAGCCCGCGGATCAAGATGATGTTCGTCTAAAGCTACTAGCGGTACTGACAAAGAAAAAGACGAAGAAGGGGAAG
>OX465119.1:12988577-12993577 GCA_949987565.1 Luidia sarsii | reverse complement strand
GGAAAGTTCAACCGAGCCGATTAGTCCAGTGGAAATGTCATATAGTTATAATATTGTTTCGAACTTCCTAGTCAGTTTTCCTCTTTTGGAGGGGAACAAAATAGTAGGTCTATTACTAGGAAGGTGGTGGGCCTATTACGAATTACCTCGCGATTAGAGCACACTTCCGCGCCGCGTGAAGTATTTGATAGGTTTGAAGGATCGCCTCAATATCCGATTGGATTAAGTTCGGATTAAGGCTGAGCGATGCGATGGGTGGGCCCTACTCCCTCCGCCTTAATCCCATGCGGATTATGTAGGGATGAGCAGCCTGGATCGGGCAGACTCCTCTCTCTAATGCCGTTAATCCGTCACCGAGTGGAGGGATGGCTGAGGTTTTGGGGGTTTTTTTTAGACGCCCGTAAGTCCAAGAGGAAGTACTTCCCTCAATAGACATGTCGGAACTCAGAATGGAAAACATCCATCTGCACTCTATAGCTAGGCCTGTTTACATCTCTGTCAGAACGAGACCCTGTCCGAATCTATATTGGCTGCGGCTAGATGTAACACGCAACCCTATAAGGGAAATGGCTGCAGCCGCTTGTTGACGACTTGCATAGACCCGTGCGTACTTTCAAGCCGTAGCCAATAGATTCGGTCGCAGCCTATTTTTGTTGATGTTCAGTTTGTATAGAAACAGGTCTGGGACCACTTTTCACGGAGCTTCCTTAGCGCGCATGTGTCTGCATGGTACCAGACCATTCCCATTTTTTCCATGCGGTATAATGCTTTTGACTGGCAGTCAAACTCAAACTGGCAGGTACAATCTATATAGGGCTTTCATTTTTGGTATGAGGAACAAAATGTGTTCCTGAAGTAGCTCTTAAAACATCTTTCCATGGATGGATGGGCTTTTGAGTAAACAGTTAATCTTAAATTGATGTGTTGAAACGATTTTCGATCGTTTTCAACATGAGTGATTAGTGCCATATATACCAATGGATTGGTTCTGATGGAAGTGACTGATGTCTATGGAAATGATTTCCATTATACTGATCAATAGATGAGATAATTCGATTGGTTGGTCGATAAACTGGTTTATTAAGGTACCAAGGTTTTGTCATTGTCACTCTGCCTTTGAGAAAGGTCCTGCTAGGATCGAAACGTCAGGCCCACTAAATGTTATGATTTGCATTCTGGTAATTTTAGTCAGTAAGCAGTTTGCACCAATTTTGTGTATATCACTTTGGTTTATTAAGGGTTTAAGGGGTAATCAATCAGTCGATATTCTAATCGATCGATATATCTGGTCTATCGATTTTGCCCCAAACTTGGATAGAGTGTGGCACTCAGTGACCGGTTTATTCATTAGCCAATCATTATGAAGGCCGCTTTAATTTGACTGATTGGTGGCCTTTTTTTCCAATAATCGATCCAAGTCGACAGTGCTTTGTTAACAGGCAGCGGGCATCAGTCATCAGGCATCGGGCAAAGCACTGAGCACTCAGTGCTTACCACGTCGAGCAGGGCAAACCCTCATTGAATTACATTCTCCTCGACGCAATAAATAATAATAATAATAAAAGGATATTTATAAAGCGCTGAATACAAAGATAAAAACCAAAACAAGTTACACAATTACAAAATTATAAAGTTACTACATGAAAGGTATTAAGAATTATTTGGTTAAAAAGACTTATTGTAAAATATCTGGACCTCCTAAACAGATAAAATGAAATCATGTTCAATGTCTTAAAACGATTCCTTTATTTTTTTTTTATTTTTTTTTAATAATTGCAGGCTGTCGCATAAAATCATGACCAGCTACTGAAAAATTCAATTCAAATGACTATTACAATACCGGGAAATCGTATTCGATTAGTCATAAAAATATTGCCTAAAAAGGTAAGTCTTCAAATGACGCTTATAAATGTCAGTACATGAACAGCTTCTGATATGTGACGGGAGCTTGTTCCAAAGGGAGGGGGCTGCGACACTGAGGGCTCTGCCGCCATAAGATGATGTCCGAGGAGGTGAGGGCTGCTGCAGGAGGTTAAGGGATGCGGAGCGAAGGGTGCAATACGTTATGTTATATCTATGATCATCGATCCATCGACGTTCCCGTCACATTGATTGGTTTCCATCGTCTGATAATAGATCAATCGATAGCTGGTGGGAAAACCCGCCAATGAGTGTTTCTTTTCTTCGCTCTTCCGCCGCGACCGTTTGCAAGTCACGTCTGACGCAGCCATAAAATCCTTGCGTGTATTTTTTTTTTTACCGCTTTTTACCGCTCAGTGAAAGGGAAAAAATAAGCCCCCCAAATATTGTCAACACCACCGACCACCCCCATAAATCTAATACGGTGCCGTATTAACTCCTCGGCAGGTCCAGCTCAGATACTCCAGTTACAATTGGCCTTTGTTTCTTTTCCTTTCGAGAAAATTGAGAACCATTTTTTTTTCTTCTTGATACGTTCCCCTCCGAGTCTAGGTCGAGCTCGATAAAGTCCAAACAACTGAGAGCGAGTGATTGATTGCCCGTCTCCACTTCGCTGTCAGGCGACTGTAATTCAGTCAGGGGTCTTGCCCTGCTCCACGCAATGAGCATTGTGTGCTATAAGTGCTTTGCCCGATTGCCTGCTGAGAAAACAACTTCGGGCAGCTCGGGCGGGATTCGAACCCGCGACTCATGCTCTCTAGTGCACGCGTCTTAGAGCCCTATACACAGCACTGGTCGCGGTCAAAGAATAGCATACATAAGCGGTTTTCACTATTTTCTCGAGACTCGGTTGGCGGACTGAGCTGAAATTTTCACAGGTGTGCTATTTCATTCATTATGTTGGATCAGACAACGTATGGATGCTATTCTTTGAGCTCGACCGATGTTGCGTTATCCCTTTAAGGGCAATTTTTTGTTTCACTCTTTGAATTGCATTACGTGACTGTATAGCAGTGTGTACGTGCAACGCAGATGGCCAAGGAGAGCATTATGTACGGATGCATTATACGCACGTATAACACGAACTGCATGTTTTTAGGAGAGCAGTGACCGGACCTTGGCTTGTGAAATGTGCAGGCATATGCACTGGCATCATTTCCATAAATATGGCGATGTTTCATTCAAATTTTGCTCAACAAAAGACACCAGACTCCCCTATGCCATTGGGGCCCGTTTTACGGCTGTGTTTACGAGCGAAATTCTGCCCAGTGACGCTGGGATTTCCCATAAAAATTAATATGCCTGCCAGCTACAACTTGTGAAAAACGACAGAAGAGCGTCGCCTTTTTCCGATCCTTTCTGGATTTTGGAGAACTTGAAACAGTCAAAAAGAATGCAGGCCATAAGAAAGGTCTTGTACCAATATTCCCCCGTCTGCCTTGGAGAAACGTCCTGTCAGGATCGAAACGTAAGGCTTAGCCCTTTTTAACTTTTGTTTTCTTTTCAGTTTTAAAAACACGAAAAAGAACGGCAAAGAATTGTTGACTGTTTGGGAAGGCCGCACACACCCCTGCACACACCCTTACACGCGTATACTTGTGGGGTATTCCCTTTGTTCTCGTGTACTAAAAAAAACACTCCCATAAAAGCCTTATTCAAATCGCTCCCTTTCGAACCAGAATCACTTTCCTAAGCTGAAATTTCTAGCGAACGTCCCTTATATAATATAGTTCTATTTGCGACGGATAAACATACCTCGGAAATTGCTCTTTTTGAGTTAATTCCAAATAACTAGTTTCGTGAAAACCTTATGGGGTAACAAAAATATACCCCACAAGGAGCGGTCCCATTGTTCTGAGTACCCACCCATTGTTCCGGTACCCCACAACCCACCTTATGAAAGCCCACACACCACGAGTGGGTTGTTAGCTGGTAACTCAATTTCTTATCGAGCAAAGCGAGTTTTCTTCCTGCGTTGGTAATAAAAGACATCGGGGCGCCGTGATAACTGGTCCGTGTGTAGACCTTTTTCACGTGACGTCACGCTGGACCGCCTTACAATGGCAGCGCACAGTGTAAACATCAGTTGTACCATTATGGTTGTGCGCACACTTTCCCTTAAAAAAAAAGCGGTCCAACGTGGCGGCAGTGTTTTTGTTCGGTCACGTGGGTGAAAAAAGGGTCTATACGATGTACGGGCTTCACTTCTTTTCACTTTCATGAAGGCTTAGGCTCGGGCTTAGGCTTCGGTCATTATTTATCTTACTCGTTATAATATCACAGGCATCTGAAAACAAGCTTTCGGCCCCATGTTCATGGTGAAAACTCTGTACCTTTCAAGCCAGCAAAAACAAAAATCCCCACCGATCTTGATCACTGTCCAGTTGTTCTCTTCGCGGCGCTGCTGCCGGTAAACTAACACAGTCGAACCAAAGGCAGAGGCACTAATCCGAACGGTGACTCCAATGTTTCAGGAGTGATTGTTCGCTTTTGAAGACAGGGGAGAAAAATGACCGTTCCTCTCAGGGGAATTATCTCAAAGTGACACTGCTGAATTTGTATATCTGCTTCCTTTTTTTTTATAAAGGAAATACCTACTTCCGGCGAATCAGCCATTTTTTCATGGCTATCGGTTTACGGTTAAACCACCGATATCAGGGTGGGGGGGGGCATGATAGTGTGGGGTGGGGGGGGGTTAAGATAGAGCTGAACCCGGGTAGATTTCACAACAGGTGTTGTGTTACGCCAGCCTAGCCTATCAGAGGATCTCGTACATGACGGGACTCGTAATTGTTGTTTTTTTTCGTAGGAGGGTTAGGGGCAATTTTCATAAAATTATCATAAATGGGCGTGTCAATTGGTTTTAAATAAAATTACGACAGAAGAAGACTACGACACCCCATTTATGATAATTGCCCCTAACCCTCCTACGAAAAAAAAATACGCTGACGGGGACGCACCTGAAATCTTTCAGCCCGGAGATTGACCTTCAACGTTACGACGCCGTGGAGAACGTTCTTGTTTTGCCGTCGATTGCTTGCGTATACATGCAACGTGTGATAGATGATAGGCTCTGACGT
>OX465119.1:12971077-12983577 GCA_949987565.1 Luidia sarsii | reverse complement strand
GACACGACGTCTCGGTAAACGACTCGGTAAAAAAACACATCCGGCGCCCCGCACGTTAAGTTACTGTATGCGAGACTCGTGCGGGCGCAGGGTAACAACGTGTTTGTGTACCTAGAGTACATGTACATGTACATGAGTCGGTTAGTTTTACCGATCATCTCGGTTAGTTTACCCGAAAAGTCCAAGTGCGGACGCCGGGAAGATTTACCCATTGGAATGTTACCCACGGGCTCGGTAAAAAAATAAGTCCAGTGCGGACTCAATCGGGTTAGCCTCCCAATTTGGTCCCGCGGTGCTAAAAAATAATTGTGTCCAAAACGACAATAATTATTTGTCTGTCGGGCTAACCCATTCCAGTAGTCTCGAAGTTAGTCCATCGTATGAACTTACCCATACTACGGGGCTTCATCGCGTTAGAAATACCAGTCGATAATGTACAAAACAAAACAAAATTACAAAAGAAGAAAGAAATGAGGTAGATTGTCGACTCTCTACGAAGAGACACGTCTCAGTTATCGGTACTTGGAGACAAAACGCTCATTATTTTTTGACAAAACTATCATTCTCCTTAAACGAGACGATACACTATCCTCAATTCCAAGCCATTTATTTGATAAGATTACGTGTGGGGGGAAAAAAAGACCCAGAATATCGGATGCTGAAGACTTTCTATATGTGTAACAGATTGAAGCTGAGAACTTATTTTCGTCCCGAAAAAAATCAGATACCGGGTAGGTGATGCCACCGGCAAATTATATTGAAATAGATCTTGACATTGACAGGGCATGGAATTCCGCTTCTTGCGAAACTTCGCTCGGGCTGGGCTAAAAAAAGGGACCTATCTTGCCCGACATTGAACTTCGTAAATCAACATTTCTTAGATATCAGTAATCTTATCCTTCCACGCCACGGATAAGGGTATCCTGTTTACCTCCAAAATACAAAAATTCCCCGGTTCTTCTGTGAACTGCACGTGCTCAGAGGGAAGATGATTTATGCGCATTGTATCAACGCAAACGTTTCTCTTTTGGGGTTGAGTCGCTCGCTCAAATTGGACCACGCTTGGGTAACGAAGACTTAAAGGCCCTATACAACATTGGGAAGATTGGAAAACATGTCCGCAGATTTCCTTCTGATATACACAGTTTGTAGGTGGTCATGACAGAATCCTCATGTTGTAATCTTACGGTCTGGGATGCTGTACTTCTCGAGAAATCTTCAATCAAACATCGACAAATAGTTCACCGCTACTACTCGTAATGAACTATTTCTATACACTAGGCCTACAGAACGGTGCGAAAACCATGACGGTTTTTTGCCTTTTTCTACTTTCTCAGGTTTACCATTTGAGCTAAAACCTTCTGGTATAATGGCTACAGCCGTTACACGTGGGCCAATGGGTAACGGCTGACTAGCGGCCTCCATTGACTTGTGTATTATTTGAAGCCGCACCACAATCCACCCGACTAGTTGCTTCTATTGATCTATGCATAATTTGAAGCCGCAGCCCAATTCATTCGAGTACTGACAGAGGTCATGTAACGGTATCCCATCCCATCCCACCACATCCCACCACATCCCAACTCACTTCACCTCACCTCACCTCACCCCACCTCACCCCAACTCACTTCACCTCACCTCACCCCAACTCACTTCACCTCATCTCACCCCAACTCACCTCACCCCAACTCACTTCACCTCACCTCACCCCAACTTACTTCACCTCACCCCAACTCACCTCACCCCAACTCATCTCACCTCACCTCACCCCAACTCACTTCACCTCACCTCACCTCACCTCATCTCACCCCAACTCACCTCACCCCAACTCACTTCACCTCACCTCACCCCAACTCACTTCACCCCAACTCACTTCACCTCAACTCACTTCACCTCACCTCACCTCACCTCACCTCACCCCAACTCACTTCACCTCAACTCACTTCACCTCACCTCACCCCAACTCACTTCACCTCACCTCACCCCAACTCACTTCACCTCAACTCACTTCACCTCACCTCACCCCAACTCACTTCACCTCACCTCACCTCACCTCACCCCAACTCACTTCACCTCAACTCATCTCACCTCATCTCACCCCAACTCACTTCACCTCACCTCAACCCAACTCACCTCACCTCACCTCACTTCACCTCACCTCACCCCAACTCACTTCACCTCACCTCACCTCACCCCAACTCACTTCACCTCAACTCACCTCACCTCACCTCAACTCACCTCACCTCAACTCACCTCACCTCACCTCACCTCAACTCACCTCACCTCAACTCACTTCACCCCAACTCACTTCACCTCACCTCACCTCACCCCAACTCACTTCACCTCAACTCACCTCACCTCACCTCAACTCACCTCACCTCAACTCACCTCACCTCACCTCAACTCACCTCACCTCAACTCACTTCACCCCAACTCACTTCACCTCAACTCACCTCACCTCACCTCAACTCACTTCACCTCAACTCACCCCAACTCACTTCACTTCACCTCACCTCACCCCAACTCACTTCACCTCAACTCACCTCACCTCACCTCATCTCAGATTTCCATCAAATACATCACAAACGAAGAGAAAACATTTCATTGACGGAAAAGTCTCCAATAAATGCAACAATGATGCTGACATCTCTCTGACCTAAACGACCCAAATCCCACAAATCTCAATCAAGATTATTGTAGAGGCGTTTCTACCCGATTGCGACCTCTCTGTCTGTATACGATAAAGGCCCTACAAGGATCGAAACGTTTAGCCCTCGATTTTGTTTGAGATTTTTGTTTTTTTAACAAAGATATTCACGATTCCTTTGCTCCTGTACTTATTTGTCTTTCCTCTCGTCCTGTACGCCACCAATCACTGATTTACGATCGGGCCTGATATACAGCGCAGGCGGGCGTGGTTGTTATTCTTGGGGCGGACGATGGTAAACTGATCGGTGCTTACCGCAGACGTTCAAACAAACTCGCCGGTAAACAGAGCGCTGTCGACCGTCTGGACACGGCACGCAGACCCGGCCATCACTCACCCGCACGCTCGGACTTGGACCGGTTTGTTTTCGAGACATACACAACATTGGTAAGATCGAAAAACAGAAATGATCACAGATTGACATGAAACTTGTACAGTTTGAATCAAGATGGTTATAGTAGAAACATCGCACTGAAATATTATTTCTTGCCTAAAATGCTGCGTTTGTTTTTAGAAAAGAGTAGAAGAAACGTCTCATCCCTAGATCTAAACGATTTTTCGGAACAATACGTTGAATGCTGCATTTTCGCGAAACAAATGAAGCGGTTTTCACTATTGTCTCGAGACTCGGTTGGCGGATTGAGCTGAAATTTTCACAGGTGTGCTATTCCATGCATATGTTGGATCAGAAAACGTATGGATGTTATTTTTTGACCTCAACCAATGTTGTGTAGGGGCTTTAACGGTCACGATAAAGCCAAAAAAGAGATATACGGTAAATGATGGTTGAATTGCTTCTGACTGGCGCCCCCACCCCGGCAAAGACTAGTTGACTATTAGGGAAGGCCACCATCTATGGGCTGGATAGCTCAGATGGTAAGAGCGCTGGTACGGAAAGCCAGAGTTCTCGGGAACCGAATTCCGGTCCAGTCAAAGTTTTCTCTGCCATTTTTTTTCTTCAATTTGTTAGAAAACTTCCCAGTCATTTTTTTTCTTCAATCAATTTGCTGGTCATGATTTCAAATGGCACGGCATGACATGAAACCCTCAACAGGCTCCCACCCCCGAAAACAGACAAGATAGAACAAATTCCGAAGTCAGCATCTAAGTTCTAACAGTAACGCTGGCAACAACACAACAGTTACGACGAGAGGGACTCAGAGAGCCAACCGCACACATGACGCAAAGTCAACATACAGCAGGGCCTCTCCACTGCTCATTGGTATGGAAGTGTTTACCTCGTCCTTTCCAACAGTGTAAACAACCGTGTACATTGCGCAAACCACCACAAATTACTCCTACGGAGCCCCTAAGGGGACATGCACAATGTTAATTATTTTTTTATTTCGTTCCCTCAAATTATCATTTCGTTCCCACCAAATCTTAATTCGTTCCCACCAAATCTTAATTCGTTCACTCGAAATGTTATTTCGTTCCCTCGAAATGTTATTTCGTTCCCTCGAAATGTTATTTCGTTCCCTCGAAATGTTATTTCGTTCCCTCGAAATAATTCCATTCACTCGAAATAAGATTTTTCGTTCACTCGAAATGTTATTTCTTTCCCTCGAAATGTTATTTCGTTCCCTCGATATCATTTCATTCACTCCAAATAGGATTTTTCGTTCACACGAAATGTTATTTCGACGGAACGGAATACCTTATTTGGAGGGAACGCAATGATTTCGAGGGAACGAAATAATGTTTAGAGTGAACGAAATAATATTTCGAGTGAATGAAATAATAATATTATTTCGAGGGAACGAAATAATGTTTAGAGGGAACGAAAGGATTTCAAGGGAACAAAATAATAATTCGAGGGAACGAAGTAACATTTCGAGGAAACGAAATGATTTCGAGGGAACGAAATAATGTTTAGAGGGAACGAAAGGATTTCAAGGGAACAAAATAATAATTAGAGGGAACGAAATAACATTTCGAGGAAACGAAATGATTTCGATGGAACGACATAATATTTTGTGGAAACGAAATGATTTCGAGGGAACGAAATAATATTTCGTGGAAACGAAATGATTTCGAGGGAACGAAATTATGATTCGAGGGAACTAAATTAATTTGTGTGTCCCCTTAGGGGCTCCGTATAACCGTGTGCATGTTGTTTGGAGTAAAACATAGTCGTGGCGCAGTTTGGGACTGGGATCGAGTGGACAATAATTAAACCAACCTTTGCGTGTAAACCCCAAAACTGGTAAACAAGAAGGGTTTTTTTTCTTCTACTCAAAACTTATTTATGTTCAGTTTTGGGGCGGGGGTCGTCTTTGTTATTATCTTATCGTTGATCGGGCACTCAAGCACTTCACCTTTGCCGGATCATTAGAGGGTATTTTTATTTTGGTTTAGTGGGGGTGAAAAGTTCGGGGATTTCCTTTATTATATTTATAGGGGGGTGGGTTGGAGGTATCTAGGTGAGGGTGAGTGCCACGAACTGATCACCCCCACGCTTCCATACGAATAACTATAGGCTTTCATTCCCAGATTCAAAAGTGACATTTTCTCAAGCCTCTGTTCCGCACCTTCGTTCCTTTCACCTTATTATTGATATCGGCACCTTTGTGCCATTTTAAGCGAAGTAAAGATCCCTGATCAACCAAATACATCCACGATTCTATAGGCCATAGAATTCCACTGGAAGAAGTAATACGGACGTACGTGTTTCGACTGCGTATACACATCGACTACAAAAACCGGAATGCAAAACTCATTTTATTTCGACGGCCAGACGTTTTGAGTCCAGCAGGACCTTTCTCAGGGGCAGACGAGAAAGATCCCGCTTGAA
Source organism: Luidia sarsii (assembly GCA_949987565.1). Lineage (NCBI taxonomy): Eukaryota > Metazoa > Echinodermata > Asteroidea > Paxillosida > Luidiidae > Luidia > Luidia sarsii. The sequence goes on along the minus strand of OX465119.1, from coordinate 12,978,076 downwards.
ACGGTGGGGAACTTTCATCAATGTCGAAGGAATGGATGTTTACGCTTCCCCCACCCCCTGAAAAGATTTTCAATTTTGTCTGTCTGTCTCTTGCCTTCAAGACAAGCTCGTACAGTTGAAATGACAGCCGCTGTACTCACCGTCTGAAAAAATCCGACTTGGCAGGCTTCCCGTGACGCACGAGCCTATGCGCCTGTTCGAAAGGCTAACGCTCGGGCTCGGGCTCAGGCTCAGGCTCGGGCTCGGGCTCGGGCTCGGGCTCGGGCTCGGGCTCGGGCTCGGGCTCGGGCTCGGGCTCAGGCTCGGGCTCAGGCTCGGGCTCGGGCTCGGGCTCAGGCTCGGGCTCGGGCTCAGGCTCGGGCTCAGGCTCGGGCTCGGGCTCAGGCTCGGGCTCGGGCTCAGGCTCAGGCTCAGGCTCGGGCTCGGGCTCGGGCTCGGGCTCAGGCTCGGGCTCGGGCTCAGGCTCGGGCTCGGGCTCGGGCTCGGGCTCAGGCTCGGGCTCGGGCTCAGGCTCGGGCTCAGGCTCGGGCTCGGGCTCGGGCTCAGGCTCAGGCTCAGGCTCAGGCTCAGGCTCAGGATTGGGCTCAGGCTCGGGCTCGGGCTCAGGCTCGGGCTCAGGCTCGGGCTCAGGCTCAGGCTCAGGCTCGGGCTCGGGCTCAGGCTCAGGCTCGGGCTCGGGCTCGGGCTCGGGCTCAGGCTCGGGCTCGGGCTCGGGCTCAGGCTCAGGCTCAGGCTCGGGCTCAGGCTCAGGATTGGGCTCGGGCTCAGGCTCGGGCTCGGGCTCGGGCTCAGGCTCAGGCTCAGGCTCAGGTTCAGGCTCAGGCTCTGGCTCGTGCTCGTGCTCGTGCTCGGGCTCGGGCTCGGGCTCGGGCTCAGGCTCAGGCTCAGGTTCAGACTCAGGCTCAGGCTCGGGCTCAGGCTCAGGCTCAGAGGGGAAATTGAAGGGGGTGGTTGCGAAAGAGGGCCTTTCAGGCAAAACCTGGCGCGTATTTGCCCCCAAATAAAAATACCAACATCGGGCTTAAACAACAATAACAACAACAACAACAACAAGAGGACAACCAAACTAAACTTATCTCCTGAACACGGCGTCATGCAACCTACCACGCTTCTAGAAAGAACGTCGTTGCGTCGTGTTGTGCAATCCAAAAAAGAACCCTCCCTTATCTAAGAAATTCTCTTTGGTTGTTTGGTTTGTTTGGGGTTGTTTTTTTTTCATAAGAAAAAAACCGAATGATTCCTTTTAGTAATGATAATAATTATGCACACGTACTTGATGTTGTGCAAATAGTGAGCAATGGTTTGCACAGCATTCTACCCTTTGGACTTGTTTATCGGGGTGTCCTTGTGTTGCCCGTGATAATTTTAGGCGGGTTTCCCCCGATTGGTGAGCGCCCCCCCCCCCTCCACGGTTTCGTGCGGTTATCGTATGGCTCGCTGTCGTGTTACCACATCACCGCCGAGTACCAGCTACGCCCAAGGACACTTGGCCTTCGCCGTTCTTATCAAAGTCCAGGTACGCGACATTCATTTTACGAGGGTTGCCGATTGTAGGGTGGGAGGGGGTCTTTTTTGTTCTTTTATCATAGGTTGCCGTGGCAACGCTTTCAGCTGGCCCCTTTGACAGCTGGCGTACTCCGACCTAATTTCGAAGCTCGCCCCTTTTTATTTCTCTCTCTCTCTCTCTCTCTCCCGGTCGAAGTCGACGAATTGCGAAATCCGTTCGACCATATCCCCGCACCGTACAGCAGCCACTGGTCTGGTTTATTTTTGAAGATAGAAAAATACGAGCAGGGAGGGGAGTAAACACCGTTTCGTTTGATAAAAGCTGCACTATTGGTGACGAGTTCATGGGAAGTTAAACCCGCTTGCTCCATGGCTACGCCACTTTTTATTTGCTACGCGGTGGATTATGTTCTCTCTGCACATTTTAGTGTTATCGACATTTTTTTTACATTTTGTATTTTAGATGAGGGCAGTGTGACCTTGTCTATATTATATCTGCTGGTTGGCCTGAATGAAATCATTCATGATGAGAGACAGACATTAAAGTTTGCGGTTCGACATTATACAAAACAGTCTCAAATTTGAGTGTGTGTGTGTGTGTGGGGGGGGGGTGTGTACATGTAGGGGTGTGTGTGTGTGTGTGCTTCTGGAAATAATTGAGGGATGCAACTTTTCGGGCACAGTGTGTTCTCTCTGTGGACAACAAGCCATGCAGACTGGGAAATGGAGAGGAGAGAGATGTGAGGAGAGAAGAGGTGGGGGAGAGGGGTGGGGGAAAGGAGAGATAGAGAGAGAGAGAAGCAGAGCGTGAGAGGGAAGTGGAGGAGGAGGGAGGGGAGAGAGATACGGTACAGAGAGAGAAAGAGAGATGGGGTGGGAGAGAGATTGGGAGACAGAAAGAGAGAGATGGGATGAGATATGGAGGGGTGGAGGAAAGGAGAGAGAAACAGAGAGTGAGAGGGGGTGGAAGGAGGAGAGAGAGGAAGAGAGATGGGGTGGGAGAGAGATTGGGAGACAGAAAGAGAGAGAGGTGAGAGGTTGAGGGGAGAAGGATGGGAGAGATCGGGAGCTGAGAGAAAGAGAGAGGGGCAGAGGGAGAGAAGAGGGAGAGGAAGAGAGAGAAGGAGATAGTGAGAGAAAGAGGAAGGGTGGGAGAGACAGAAAGAGAGAGGGGAGGGATGATGAGAGAGGAAACGGGAGAGAGAGAGAGAAGGAAAGAGACCGGGGAGCGGATGGGAAAGAGAGATCGGGAGAGAGAACGACAGAAAGGGGGAGAAAGGGGAGGAAGGAGAAGATAGAGAGGGAGCGAGGAGGAGGCATAGAGAGAAAGAGAGATGGATGGGGAGACATCGGGGAGAAAAAGAAGAGGGTGAAGGAGAAAAAAGAGGGGGAAAGGGAGGGAGAGAGAGGAAGAGATAGAGGGATATAAAGAGAGAGAGAGGGGATAGAGAAATGGAGGGAGAGGAGAGGAAAGAGAGCAAGTAATAAAGTGGAGAGAAGGGTGCAGAAGAATTTGGAAACGGAAAGAGACGGCACCTTACCTTTTTTTAACCACGTGCATGCAGGTTACACACAATAGACAAATACGATCGAAACGTCAGGCACTCTGATTAGATTGGCTTCGTAAGATTTTCTAGGTTAAAAAAAAAAAAAATGAAGCCTCACTCATAATATTATTTGCTCTGGAACTTCGCTCTCCGCAGAAGGAATTGCTAAATACAGCACGAGCATTGCCCAACTCCCTACTCTCTCTCTTCTTCTTTTTTTGTGTCCCAGCGACCACAACCGGCCCGGATTCTCAAAACAGAAAATCTCACATCCTCTGGCAAAATTGAAAACCGGAGATAATAACCGTGTATATTGTTCTCTCATCTGATTTATCAGCGGATGGTGGGAAGTGACACAGTGTCGCGGGAACTCCACTATCCAAACACACATTGTTTAAAAACTAATTTGAAACCACCAAGAGTGCACTATCGGACCAACAAACTGACCAGTGTCGGTCAAAGTATCTACCGGCAACGTCACGGGGTCGGTGGAGGGCTCGGATATCGGATTGTGCCGATCAGAATCCATCAAGAACTCGCTGTACACCACCTCTGATGAATCCTACACTGAGATGTTTTGGCAAACGATTTGTGTGGACGCTTCTTGGTCGGACAGCACACACGTGCGGGCGAGGGATTGACCCGTAATGTGGACAGTGAAGCTGAGGGATTTTCGCGTGATCCGGGATTCACCAGCTACTCTGGGGTGTTTTTTTTGGGGGGGGGGGTCGGCAGCGACTGGCGTCCTGTATACTGTTTGTGACCACCTCAAACAACAGGAAAAGAGTGTAGATTTACGACAACAGAACGGTGGCTAGGATCTGTATGGTGACACTGAGAGATGGGAGAGAGGGGAGAGAGAGAGAGAGAGAGAGAGAGAGAGAGAGAGAGAGAGAGAGGGGGGGGGGAGAGGGAAAGGGGGAGAGAGGGGGAGAGAGAAGGAGAGAGATGGAGAGAGAGATGGAGAGAGATAGAGAAAGAGGGGAGACAGAGAGGGAGAGAGAGAGGAGAGAGAGAAGGGGAGAGAAGGAGAGAGAGGGGAGAGAGAGTGAGAGAGAGGGAGGAGAGATGAAGGGGAGAGAAAGAGAGAGAGGAAGGGAGAGAGGGAGAGAGGGAGAGAGGAGAGAGAGGGGAGAGAGAAGGGAGAGAGGTGGAGGGGAGGTGGAGAGAGAGGTGGAAGGGAAGAGACATACATTGAGAAATGGATGGGGAGAGGGGAGAGGGAGAGACAGGGAGAGACGGGAGAGACAGAGGAGACAGGGAGAGAGATACAGGGGCAAAGTCGGAGACAGGGTCAGAGGCGGGGTGAGAGGGAAGGAGATACGGAGACAGCAGACAGTGGTGAGAGACGGAGAGAGAGGTAGAGTGGAACGGAGGGGGAGAGAAGATAGATAGGAGAGGGAGATAGAGGGTGGAGGGGAGAGACAGAGACATAGACAGAGGAAGTGACAAGGGCAGAGGAGAAAGTACACGCTCACGGGAGAGTGAGACACGGAGGGGGTGGGTGGGCCAGGCCCTCAATCACGAGTTTGTCTTTGTGGCCAGCTGGATTGGTCGGATATTTTCCTGTTTGCCTTTTGGGGAAATCCGTCCGGAGCTGTGACACATTCTGACCACGCAATATGTCGGGGAAGGGGGGGGCCGGTAGACCGGCAACCATGCTGCAAACCGTCGTGAAAATTGTTTTCGCTCAACTCTTGATCTGGCTTTTAAAAACTTTTAAAAACCTTTAAAAGAAGTGTCAGTATTCATACATGTACATCATACATTCCATGTACATACCGAACATGATGTACCCTTTACATGTAGAGTACTGTGCACGTTCATGCACATGTACAGTACATGTACATGCGCACATACACGTACTGTACATTATAATTATTTCGTGAATGATTTTGAATAACACAATCCTCCAGTTTGGCTTTTTGTTGGACTAAAAAAAGTTACCATTCCGTATTTTGACCAACGCCATGACCAAAGGTCAAACCGTTAGGAAGGTGATTCCAATTTATATCTACAGTGCATGCAACATATCCCACTACGCTGCCTAAAACTTCGACGAAACTGCTGAAATTATGACGAACTGATGCGCCCTGTATACATGAGATAAATTCGATCAAAAGCAAAATGCGCGTGATGCAGTATTTACAAGCATTTTTCCAACTCGCGTACTGGCCCAGAGTTATATAAAATGATTGCACTGGAAAAAATGCTTGTCACTTGCGTATTGCCTAAAGTCGGTTCAAGTATCAGTGAAAGCGTTACTCACTTCCGGGTAGAATTTGTATTTGTATTTGGGTTAGATCTGCCCAGTAATAAGAAGATTGGATGCTTTAGTTTGGGTTGTTTTTAGCCATGGATTACTACAATTGGTTGTATGCATCTGAATGAAGATAGGGCGTGATTTCGGAATATGAGCGGCAGGTAAAGCCCCTACACAACAATAGTCGAGGTCAAAGAATAGCATCCATATACGTTGTCTGATCCAACAAAAACCCCTACACAACATTGGTAAGATCGAAAAACAGAAATGTTCACAGATTTACGTGAAACATATACAGTTTGAAGATGGTTATGGTAGAAAGCTTGCAATGAAATATTTCTGCCTAAAATGTTGTATTTTGGGAGAAAGGAGTAAAAGAAATCGTTTACGTCTCACCGAGATCTAAACAGTACGGCGTTGAATGCTGCATTTTCGCGAAACATATCAAGCGGTTTTCACGATTTTCTCGAGTCTCGGTTGGCGGATTGAGCTGAAATGTTCGCAGGTGTGCTATTTCATGCATATGTTAGATCAGACAAAGTATGGATGCTATTCTTTGACCTAGACCAATTTTGTGTAGGGGCTTTAAAGGGTCTGTGCAATTAACATCACAGTCAAGCTCATTTTCTGCTGTCATCTAGCGATCTGAAGTGTACAAACATATTAGCAAGCTTCTTTTTCTTAGTGGAGTCAGAAATTGGTAATCTGTTCTACCTTTAAAAATATCTTTATTAAAATGATGGCGCTATAGTGAGTCATGTCAGAACCCACAGTTTAAAACTGCAAATTAATTCCTCGGGATTAGGTTTGATGAAAAAACTTCACTTAATGAAGCATACATTTTGACAGTAAATCAACAGGTTTAGGGATCGGTCTGCAGGAAAAACCAGACATTTGTAGGAACTTTTATACACGACCAACGGTTTCTGTTTCATTATCCTGTGATGACATCACAAATTTGCTCATGAATATTGAAATTCTCATTGAAATTCTCATTAGCATAACAATTGATAACAACTTGTAAATACACCCCCTAAGCGCTATTACAATGGATGAGGACACGATAGCCCCTGGGAACAAGGCTGCGAAACCTATTACATTGGGAGTATCAATATGGCGGACAGCGGCCTCCAAATCGGACGGCCGCCATGTTAGCACTCGCATTTGGCTTCTGCGCCATAGCGTACGGTATTACAATGGACGAGGACACGGTAGCCCCTGGGAACAAGGCTGGCAAACCTATTACATTGGGAGTATCAACATGGCGGACAGCGGCCTCCTACTAAAATTCTTTAGTTCATTCATTGGTGTCGTCCAGACCCGGGCCTCTCTTCAGCTGGTGCAGACAGAAGTGCATCTGGCACTACGACCCACTGCCGACCCCCAAGCCGCACGGAGCACCTCAGCTTACCGCAGACAGGAACAAGTCGGCCGGTCTGAATCTGCAAGCTACTATTCCTATAATACCACGCGGGTCTATCATAACACGCGGTCTGGCAAGCGGGAGGATGGGTGGTTCACTTCGCAGAAAATAGCGTGCACTGTGCACACTATCCTCCGTTTGTAATTACACCGCACCAAAGTACAGCATCACGGGAAATACGAGTGAAATCTACTCACCGGTGTCCCCCTGTACTCTTCGCGCCCCGCCCCCTCCAAACGCCGGAGTGGCGCGCGAGCGCG
>OX465119.1:12943577-12966077 GCA_949987565.1 Luidia sarsii | reverse complement strand
AACCCAACGCAACCCAACCCAACCCAACTCAACCCAACCCAATCCATGCCAATCCAACCCATCCCAACCCAACCCAACCCAACCCAACCCTTCGCAACCCATCCCAACCCTACTCGACCCGACCCAACCCCACCAACCCAACAAACCCAACAAACCCAAAGCAAACCAAACCAAAACCAACCCAACCCAATCCAATCCATCCCAACCAAACCCAACCAAACACATCCCAACCCAACCCAACCCAACCCAACCCAACCCAACCCAACCCAACCTAACCCAACCAAACCGAACCGAACCCATCCCAACCAAACCCAACCCAACCCATCCCATCCCACCCCACCCCATCCCAACCCAACCCAATCCAATCCAACCCGACCCAACCCAACCCAACGCAACCCAACCAAACCCATCCCGACCAAGCCCCCCTTACCCAACCCAACCCAATCCAACCCAACTCGACCCGTCCAAGGACTTGAGCGGCAAGTCTAGCATCTGCCCGGGATGCTGGGCGGGGGGCCTGGAAGACGCTCACCACCGCGGAGGGTGGAATGACTCACGCGCTCGGCGCGGCCGAGTCACGGGATGCGCGCCGGGCGCTCAAGGTCTCCGGGTGGGCGGGGTGCAGCGCGTCGCGCCCGCTCGGCTCACGGGGAAGCGAACGGCGGCGAAACCGAGAGGGGTGCCGGTCACGTGGACACGCCATCTCTTTAGAGCGAGCGGGCACGAGGTTGGATTGATTGATTGGGTAGGAGGGTTCCCTGGAGGTGTGCATGTGGGGTAGAGTGCTTTGGGCGTGGGGTGATTGTATAGTGGCGTTGGGAGTGACCGTTTTGGTTATTAACGTTGATGACAGGAATCCTATCTTAGTCATCATGGTCCATTCATGTTACATAATCATCATTACGAGCTCCATCCTCCCATAGTCGTCTTTTTTCCTTTCTTCTCACCATCACCTCCATTATTCGTTCCACCCTGATCATCCTCATCCTCCGCATCCCCCTCACCCTTCTCCTCCTCCTCACCCTCCTCCCCCATCTTCCCCATTCTCCTCATTCTCCTCATCCTCCTCATCCTCCTCTTCATCTTCCTCATTCTCGATCTCGTCATCCACCTCATCCTCATCATCATCCTCATCATAATCATCATCCACATCCTCCTCATCCTCCCCATCCTCCTCATCCTCTTCATCCACCTCATCCTCCTCATCCTCTTCATCCACCTCATCCACCTCATCCTCTCCATCCACCTCATCCTCCTCATCCTTCTCCTCCTCATCCTCCTCATCATAACCATCCTCCTCATCCTCCTCATCCTACTCATCCTACTCATCCTCCTCATCCTCCTCATCCTCCTATTCCACCTCATCCTCTTCATCCATCTCATCCACCTCATCCTCCTCATCCTTCTCCTCCCCATCCACCTCATCCTCCTCATCCTTCTCATTCTCATCCTCCTCATCCTACTCATCCTCCTCGTCCTCCTTATCCTCTTCATCCACCTCATCCACCTCATCCTCCTCATCCTCCTCATCCTACTCATCCTCCTCATCCTCCCCATCCTCTTCATCCACCGCATCCACCTCATCCTCCTCATCCTCCTCATCCTCCTCATCCTCCTCATTCTCCTCAGCCTCCCCGTCCTCAAACTCCCCAACCTCAACCTCCCCCTCTCGGACCCCCCTACCCTTCTCAATGTCCACATCCTCATACACGCCAAATCATCGTCACAACCACAACCACGTTCAATCGCTACCATCACCACGCAATCACGCCAAATCATTAGCAGTTAAGGTAACCAATGCATGTACCACCGCCTGTTCATCCCCATCCACACCACACAATCCTCTCAACCCCCAAACGTGACAATAAATTTTACAGTCCTTTCAAACCCACTGATCCATCACAGGTCCCCCCCCAAAAAAAAAAAAAAAAGTGAGAAAATAAAATAAAAGGAATGATAGAAATCCGCGCGTGGGTTCTTGTTATTGACAAAAATGTCACATCTCTTTACGGGTTATTTATTTACTTTATACTGGCTCAGCACAAAAGATAAATCCCGAACAATCGTTGGCAGAATTACAAGCAAGGCGTATCTGACCATGCACTGCCTCTGAATGGAGTCATATCGATAATTGTGGACTTATTTTTTTTTCCTGCCACTCTTTTGTTCCCCCACTCTAAAGGAATGGAAAACAGTCAAAGCTCGGCAGTGCCTAGTGGCTGCTGAATGCGATTTTCGTTTGATCGGTTCCTTTGTCGGGCCACAACCCAGGGTTAACAGCAGCGGAATTGATTCTGGAACGTATTTGAGGGAGGGGAGGGAGGGAGAGAGGGAGGGAGAGAGGGAGGGAGAGAGGGGGAGAGAGGGGGAGAGAGAAAAAGGGGTAGGGAGAGAGAGGGGTGGGGAAGGGAGAGGGGGGAAGGGCGGGAGGGAGGGAGGGAGAGAGAGAGAGAAAGGTGTGGGGAGAGAGGGGTGGGGAAGGGAGAGGGGAGAGGAATGAGAGCGGGAGAGGGAGAAGGGGAGAGAGAGAGAGAGAGAGAGAGAGAGAGAGAGAGAGAGAGAAAGCTGGAGAGACGAGAGTGGGGAGAGAGAGAGGATGGGAGAGGGGAGAGAGTGGGGATAGAGATGGGGAGAGAGAGAGGATATGAGAGGGAAGGGAGGGAGAGAGAGCAGGATCGAGACAAGAGAGGAGAGAGAGGAGGGGAGAGAGAGAGGGGAAGAGAGATTGAGAGAGAGGCATGCAGAGAGAGATTGGAAGAGGTGGAGAGAGGGGAGAGAGATTGAGAGAGGCACAAACATAAAGAGAAAAGGAGGGAGATAGAATGGGAAAGAGAGAAAGAAACAAAGAGAGAGCAGGTGAGAGAGACAAGCAGACAGACAGAGAGACATATGCCCGGACAGAGACAGATACAGGCAGAGACATGGAGAGAGGGAGGGAGAGGGAGAGAGGCAGGGAGAGGGAGGGAGAGGGAGGGAGGGAGAGAGAGGAGAAGAGAGAGAGGGAGGGAGGGAGGGCCAGCCGATTGTTCGAGGCAACGGTTGAGCGGGCCTAAAGGCCTATTCAAAGGCGAGTGGATATCGACACTGATGGGAACGTGGCACGTTGGCGTCAAACTACGTTGTTTACTCGAAACAGAGAAAGGGAGAAATGAGAAAGGAAAAAAAAGTGGAAAAGGATCAATTTATTGTCGTGCTCATGACCCACTTTCAGTCTGGTTTTTTTTTTATTTGGACGGTTTTTTTTTAAATCCAACTCTATAAGCCTACCTGAAACTCGTCCTATGCATGAGAGCAAGACCAACAACTCCAAACTTTCATGACCCGTTGTAATAATCAACCTCCATTCGGACCTCTTTGAAAATTTAATGGCAAGGAAAAACTTGGACTGAATGGTTAACCCAGGACCTCATATTACTACCTAGCAAAGCTGTTTAATGTATAAACTTCCATTTTATGAAGTCAAACCTTAGATGCAGTGGATGGTGAGCCAATTCCTGAATAAGAGGGCTTTCAGAACTTTGCTCCTTGTCTACGAACTACTGATTCACATGAGCTTACACCCTAAAAACTGATTGGTTGAAATAACCAATAATGGTCGAAGTCAACCAATGCTGCTAGTAGATATGTGTCCAAACCGACCTATTGATCAGAATAACCAATGCTGCATTCTCAAAAACCAATCCTTATTGATATAGGAAGGTTTGCGGTGACACCATGTATCAGGTCTCTTAAAGGAAGAGGTTTGGTTCTGAAAAGAACCTGAGTGGTAACTCGACGTTTCGACCACTATGCTCTGGCCGTCATCTTTAAGAGACCTGATACATGGTGTCACCGCAAACCTTCCTATATTGATTCAACCACCATGCAAAGCCTTAAGTCTCATCAATCCTTATTGGTTCGAAAACTAACCAATTCGTCATTCATTGACAAATAACACATTGGTACAAAACAAGGACTACGAGGTCAATTTTTTTTTGGTTCAACCAATCTCTTTTTAAGGTATAGAACTAGAGATGGTGCAGCATCGGGCGCACGATACTAAGACGAATGAGCACAATGCGTTCGGATCGGACGAGCGGATGCCATGATCCGAGATCGGATCGGATCTGGTCGTAGACTGCTCCGAATCTGGACCGCAATTTTAGACGAAACCTCTGCCGGTTGTCACCGCTGAATATTCGCCCGGCGCTAGTGAAGCGTACAGAACAGAGGGAAAACGTGTATTTTTTTTTATTTATTTTTTATACAGCGGCGGATGTCAATGTTCGGGAAGTATACTGTAGTCAGTCGTCGGAAATTCAGTCATTACCGTACTGAATTCTAATGCCGCCGATAATACTCCCTACCCGCACCACTAATGATACGGGGGCCCGCATTGAATAATTAAACAATCCCAAACGTGACTGGAAGACATTCTGGGTATAGCCTTGGCTGTTTATTGGAAAGCGAAATCCCCCGAGCGAATGAGAAAAAACAAAACAACCAAACCTGACAACCTTGGAAGCGAGCGCACCACGGGAGCTGGGAAATGTAAAACAGATCACGTCGGCCAACGACTTCGCTTCTTCTGTGAAAAAAACATTATTTTTATTGGTCTGTTCTACTTGGAACTGCGCATCGCGACGAGGGGCACAGCCCTGCCGTGGCGGAACAACGGTCGTTCCCAAGGTCACCGAGTCCTGATAATCACAGCGGCATCGACTCAAACTAATTATTCGGATCTCAATTTGTTTGCGTTTACGTGACAACAATGTGAATGAAATGACGAGGGCAGTACTGTTAATCAAACTAATAAGGGAGCAATCTGACAGGAAGCTGTGGAGCAATTGTTGTACAAGATGGCGAATTAATGACTTGGACTGTACCGGGACTTGAACCAGAGACCTCTGGTTTCGTGTACCAGCGCTCTTACCGTCGGAGTTAGGTCGTAATACATTCGAGAGATTGACGCTTGTCACGAAAGATGTACAAGGTCAAACAGGACGATGCTCCAATGGCATTTCTGCTTTGGTTCCCCAAGATTGTCCCATTGCTCGTACCACGCGCTTCTCATCATGTATGCACCCATATGCAGTTATGGCACCTAAAGCCAATACTAAGTACTATGCGGTAATTCCTCTAGCTTCTTCCCGCGCACTGCTGCACTTTGGAATTCTCTACCTGCAACCTTTTTCCCCCTTTCTAATAACTTGTCCCAATTCAAACGTAAAAACTAATATTTCTTCCTTCTGATCTAGTTTGATCCTGGTTCTTCTCCTTATTACTCTCTTTTAGCCCTCACCTTGAGTGGCCTTCACTGTAAAAACGGTGCTCACATCATGCACATGGATGAAGGATGTTGAGGCACATGGTGCACGATACATGCGCATGAGTTGATGCTCACTTTCACTCCATGTGCTTGAGGTACAATAAACATCAGAGATATGTTTGTATATACATGAAGCACTTCATGCACCTCATCCGATTTTTGCTCAAGCGACTGCAATGCCCCATGTGCTTGAGCTATACAGTACTCCATGTGCATGTAGCACAGTAGGTGCCTCAAGCGTTCATGATTCTGGGACAAATATGTGCCATTGCAGAAGTGCATGAGGTGCAGTTCGATGTTGCAGTGTTGCGTTGGGCGACTTTCATGAAAAAAAAAGAGACGGGATACGTAGACAGACATACAGAAGTAGACACGGAACAGACATGGCGATGTGAAGATAGTTTTGCGGTGAGCCACGATTCGGTTTAGGCGATGGGAGATTTCTCCGTGGACACTTGCAAGGAGTGGGAAGCCTACCGAACGGTAGAGGGCGTTGTTGCAAGTTTTCAGCGGTGCATGCAGAACACTTAATCGAGCTCCCATTGAACACTGTACAAAAACACTCACTTTCAAAGCCAATTATCCCATGCCCAAAAGTCTCTCAGTTCTTGTAGCTATACTTAAAATTGTAGTTTGGACCTTCATCTCTGAGAGTATTTTCAATTTTAGTGCCCTTAGCCGATTGTATTTGTTTGCTAATTATCCCCGGAAAAAAAAACATCCCCCGAAATGTGTAGCCGTCGAAGCCAATTTTCTGCAAGGATTTTGGGATGGACCCCTCCACTTCTACAGCCGAATAGGGCCACATTTAAAGCCAGATATGTTCCAAATTACACACGAAATTGAAGAGTGAACCCCAGGTTGTCTTAAGCTTCACTTATTCTACAACATATCAGTTGATTAGCCTCCAAAGACCCATTCTTAAAAAGAAAACTTTTGAGTCCTCACTTAATGACTATCAATTATGAATCACACACACCACCACTAGCTCCGCCAGGGTTGGTTCAGGAACAGCCGAGATCGCGCCCGAACTCTACCGATGTTTCACAATTTTTGGACTAAACGAGCCACACTTCTTCATCTTTTCATCTCACAAGAGACGACGTGCACGGTGTCCCTGCAAACTGTTCACTGTGTACTTGCACCGTGTAAACCTTCATATCTCGTACCGGTAACCTGGGTCACGACATATTGTGGTCACGATATGGACGCGGGTATCATCATAATTTCTCGGTAATCGGTGTTTTTTTAACGAGCGATTTGGTGCAGCCATGTATTGGCCGACTGTTTCATTTATCGGCGCACGGTGTAGAAACGATTAACTATGTTTATACGATAAGATTTGAAGGTTTGCATGGTGGTAATGCCGTCGGCAGGTGGACGACGGGTAGAGTACACTTTACCGAAGCGTTGAGTTACCGGCTCTTTTCAGAACCACACACTCATTCTCGAAAGAGATGTGTTACATGGTGTCACCGCAATCCTTCCACTTGGTACTTCCACCATGCAAACCGTCAAATCCTATCTAGTCTGAGTTACCGGCTTTTTTTCAGAGCCACACACTCCTTCTCAAAAGAGATGTTTTACATGGTGTCACCGCAAACCTTCCACTTGGTACTTCCACCATGCAAACCTTCAACTCCTATCTAGTCTGAGTTACCGGCTCTTTTCTGAACCACACACTCATTCTCGAAAGAGAAGTCCTACATGGTGTCACCGCAAACCTTCCACTTGGTACTTCCACCATGCAAACCTTCAAATCCTATCTAGTCCGAGTTACCGGCTCTTTTCAGAACCACACACTCCTTCTCGAAAGAGATGTGTTACATGGTGTCACCGCAAACCTTCCACTTGCATGGTACTTCCACCATGCAAACCTTCATTGCTTCAAATCCTATCTAGTCTGAGTTACCGGCTCATTTCAGAACCCCACACTCCTTCTCAAAAGAGATGTGTCACCGTAAATCTTCCCCCACGCAAACCTTCAAGTCTTATCATGTCGTTCGATCTATCATCGCACGACATGACGACCGATGCAGTGGACTGCGGATTAGACAACCCTCGGTATTTGAGCCAGCCCCCGGGGACCGTGTGCCTGTATTATTAAAAAAAAATTCGGAGCGAAACCAGCGACCTTCACCAGCGAACACCGCCCCCTCCCCCTCCCTCCCTCCCCGCACGTCGTTAGAATTTCGGAGAATCTTACGTAATGGGTTGGCACGGCTCCGAAAAGTCACCCGCTGGTGCGGCTGTTGAGCAGCGGGAATGAGTATGTATGGGCCGTCGGGTCCGAACCCTCGCGGAGGGGACTCCTCGATGGAAAGAGAGAGAGAGAGAGAGAGAGAGAGAGAGGGATCAGGGGGTGCTAGAGCATCATTGCTCTGTTTATGATCTTTGATGGATTGCGCTGTCGCTCTGTTACGTAATGCGCTAACTGGAAAGAGAGAGAGAGAGAGACCTTGGCAGGAAAACCGCAGCGAGTTTGGTTGTTTTTGTTCTCTTCATCGCTCGCTATGGAAAGTGATTTAGAAACCGGTATACGCGCGGCGAATATTATGAAGGACTTCGCTGTGAGGGGCTCTCACCGTACCTCTCTCGTGCTGTGGAGCAACCCTGTGAATGAAGAGTCGGCGCTCGTCTCAGCCGAGAATAATTGGCTAGTTGTGTTGTTGACCAACACAGAAGAGTCAGCGCTGCTGAGACTGATCATTATTATTGGCTACAATGTACATGTATATATTTATTGATGCAGTTACGGAGCCACCCTGTGAAGAGTCGTTGCTCGTCTCAGCCGAGAGTAATTTGCCACAAATACAATTGATGCGTTCCCACTAGAAGGGAAAACAATACGAAAAGTGACTCGAGATTCAAAAACCGATCAGATTCAGTCAGAACTGCGCATGCCTGAAATGTGAGCAAGAGATCTACGCGAATGCCGGGAATTGTGGGATGTAACTTTTCGATTTTCACACAGCGCCCGGCAAATAATCGCGCAGTTTCCAAAAAAAAATCGCAAGCAGAACTGCGATTTGGATCGCGATTCGAATCGCGCTTATATTAGTGAGCTTTTTGCGTCTCAGCACAAGAAACGAAATCGATTTTTGAATCGCGATTCAAAATTCGAAAGGTGAACCGCGCTGTTTCGTTCTAGTATGAACGCACCTAATGTACTGTACATGTGTTGTGCAGCAACCCTCGCTCGGCTAAATATTTGAAGTACATGATATTTCGTTTTTGTTCCGTCCGCTCTGTACGTTGAACGTTTGACGATGAGTATCCAATCAGAATTCTGGGAAGACAAGTACATCCGCTCTATTCAGAACCATCCAATCATATGCGCTGCTACGACGACTCAGCGTTAACATTCATGAGTACTGAATTCAATCTACTTCTGACCGCGAAACTGAGTGGTTACAAAGGTTAGGGTTGGGGTAAGTCGCGCATGAGCAGATCTATGTTCGTGCTAGATAAATTTCTTCACATCGATAACCACTCTATTAATTATATTTGTTATAACCGACCTATAGTTGATCAGTTTAAGTGTCGGAGGTGAGAGCGCCACCCGTCGTGTTTGGGGTTCGCGACTTAATACGTCCCCCACCCTTTCAAAAAACGAAACCGTGCCTTAATATTGTGCATTTGCTCGAAAAAATAAAAGATAAAGAAAATGTATCCAGAGTCGCTAGGATTTTTTGATATAGGCCCTATTACTCATCTAATCATCTAATTTTCCAAACAACGTCAAGCCCACTCACTTCTGCCGTTTACCATTTTTCTACCCCAGGGTCGCCAAAGCAGACTCTGACATGAGTATCACTCAACATTCATGTACATTACCTTCCCTTCTTCTTATTCCTCCGTGCTTCAAGGTAGTTCACCAGAAGAAGATGGCTGGTCCAAAGGGCGCCCTCTCTCGTGTCTGTAAGACAAGACTCGCATCTGACGATCTTCGCTTTAATTTAGAGAACAGCGAGCTGGCCCGGTGTGGACCTATACACTCTTGGCTTCTGTCCGCCTTACTGGTTCTGATTTGGTCGTTTCAGTGTCGGTCGTTGCTGTAAATAATGTACTTCCAATCTTACATCTTTGCGTCATTTCTAAACCTGGATTTCTCTTTCCCCCGTGATTTCACCAAGCCTTATTACGATGCATCCGTAACTCAACGGATTACAATTACGATGGACAACCCATAGTAAGTTACTATGGTTTCTGCGCATCGTCTGAGTTTGATGAAATCGATCAAAATGCCCACAGTGACGATCGAATTCGAATTCCCGATTTTTCGAGAAAGTCCTCTATGGATCCATGAACCCCCCCCCCAAAAAAAAACACCACCCGCGTAAATCATAAATCCATTTCAATGTTGGTCTCAATGCCACCTGTGTAACATAGGGTTTTTCGTTCTGCTTTAGGATTATTTAAACCGGTCGGGAGAAAGCGTGCACTTTGTAATTTTAGTGGGAAACGGATCAGTGTGCACCTGTCACAGTACATTTGCACAATCGTTCAGTTTGTATTCATCCATGGAGGGATTCGTCCAAGGACATTACACTTACAGTAAACAGCACTCGTGATTTCTGTCTCTGCCGTTCCAGGAAAAAAACAAACCGCTAACGGTTGAGGGGTCGTTACGTAATCGGGTTTTTTATCGCGGGCACGTGAGCGGCACAGCGGTCGGCGAGCACGCGATCCGGCCACTCGAACCCCCCCCCCTCCCCCACACACACCCCCGAACCCCCCCCCCCCCCTCCCTCCCCCACACACACCCCTTCCAGCTGCACGCGAAGAGCGAGTTCGTAGAACACGATTACGTAATCAGTTCCGACCTGATCCGGCTCACACTGCTTCTGGCGAGAGCGTTTTGGGCGGACAGAAGGGAGAGGCAGGGGGCGAGAGAGAGGGGGAGAGAAACAAGGGATGAGAAGGGAGAGGGAAGGAGAGGGTGGGAGAGGTAAAGATAAGAGGAAGAGGTTGAAAGAGAGAGGGGGGAATAGAGGGAGAGAACATGGGATGAGAAGGCAGAGGCAGAGGCAGAGATGAGAGGCAGGGATGGGTAGGAACGGTAAAGAGGAAGAGGTTGAAAGAGAGAGAGGGGAGTAGAGAGAGGGAGAGAAACAAGGGATGAGAAGGGAGAGGGAAGGAGAGGGTGGGAGAGGTAAAGAGGAAAAGGTTGAAAGAGAGAGGGGGGAATAGAGGGAGAGAACATGGGATGAGAAGGCAGAGGCAGAGGCAGAGATGAGAGGCAGGGATGGGTAGGAACGGTAAAGAGGAAGAGGTTGAAAGAGAGAGGGGGGAGTAGAGAGAGGGAGAGAAACAAGGGATGAGAAAGGAGAGGGTGGGAGAGGTAAAGAGGAAGAGGTTGAAAGAGAGAGGGGGAATAGAGGGAGAGAACATGGGATGAGAAGGCAGAGGCAGAGGCTAGGCAGAGATGAGAGGCAGGGATGGGTAGGAACGGTAAAGAGGAAGAGGTTGAAAGAGAGAGGGGGAGTAGAGAGAGGGAGAGAAACAGAAGACAGAGGCAGAGGCTAGGCAGAGAGGAGAGGCAGGGATGGGTAGGAACGGTAAAGAGGAAGAGGTTGAAAGAGAGAGAGGGAGTGGAGAGAGGGAGAGAAACAGGGGATGTGTGAAGGGAGAGGGGAGAGGCAGAGATATAGGAAATGGGAGGGAGAGGGTGGAAGCGGTAGACAGGATTAGGAAGAGGTTGAATGGGCTAGAGAGTGAGAGGAGAGCGGAAGAGAGAAGGAGAGACGGGAACGATGGGAGAGGAGAGAGGGAGAGAAACGGGGGGGGGGGGTTGAACTGAAGAGCTGAGAGGCAGAGGCCGAGAGATGAGAGGGGAGATAGAGGGTGGAAACATTAGGGGAAGAGGTTGAAAGAGAGAGAGGGGGGAAGAGGAGGGAGGGAGAAAAACAGGGGGTGGGACGGGAGTGGGCAGAGGCAGAGAGGAGAGGGAGACAGAGACAGTGGAAACGGTACAGTTGAACAGGTTGAAAGAGCTAGAGAGTGAGGGGCGAGAGAGAGAGGGGGGGAGACAGATAGCTCGCGAGAGAGTTGTTCCCGAGAAAACTAAGGAGACGCTATTGAATGCACCACGAACGCAGTCCTCTCGCAGCAAAAAAAAAAAAGACTCGAAGTGCGCGACAATCGATTTTGCGGTCGTGAAATTTTAACGAATAACGGCACTCGACGTACAACGGCCGCGACTCCCGGGCGTACCCCTACACTACGTGACCCGCCACGCCTCGCCACGCCCCTCCAAAGTTGCCTACTCCCCCCCCCCCTCGAGAGGCGTGGCCACCATCTGCCGGGGGGGCATCGTCCTGGTTACGATTTTCCCCAAGGCCATCGAATGAAACAAGATAAAAGAAGAAGCGATTACGTTTTTCCGGGTAAGCCAGAAAAACAGTTTATCAGACAGCATAATAAATTCATAACTTTGTGCGCAGACAAATACCCCATACTTAATTCGCGCTATAAATTACTACATTGTTTGTATGTTTTTATTGTCGAGTAAATCCTCCCCCATTAAGCATTCTCCGAAAACTCATAAATATTCCTGACCGTATGGATCGTTTTGGGCCAGTGTGGGTTACTGTCGTGAATACCATAAACAGAGGCGGTTTGGGCATGCGTGTTTTGCTGAGATCGTCGGCCGGAGATTTCCATCAGTGGGCGTGGCAAAAAAAAGGGGGAGCCGTTAAAAATTATCTGGCCCTCAGTTTGTTGACCAGTAATAACCTTTCTGAAACTCTGCACAAAATTGAGGTCAATGACACAAGGGAGAAACATGTTAATGACCCAGTGGATATGCTGGACTGTTTTTTTTTTTTTTTTATAATTCGATTTCTTCAGCTATTTTTTAATTTATTTTATCGATTCCTAACCGCAATCAATGCAAAGCGAGCCAAGGCGTGGTGCCTCCACTGCGCATGCGCATCGAATAGGAGGCTGTTGACCGTACAGTTCACGACCCCTCCCCCGTAGTTTAGACCAAAAAAACCCAAAACCACAACAACAACAACCAATAGTTTCTGTGAAAGAAATTAAGCTTGTCGAAGATCACTCCGTGCGGAGTAATCCGAGTCTTTGGCCCTTTTCCAAAACCCGGCTTAGGCTCCGGCTTCGTCTTCCTTAGGCCGTGTCCGAATCTGTTACCTATAGAGCTACGGCTAGATCTTCGCTCAATTGGAAACACGCAGGGATGCAAAGAGAATAGCCGTAGCCGTAGCTCTGGCTACGGACACGGCCTTACTTTCGTCCATTTCTAAGTACAAGGCATGAAAACTGGAAGCATCTTGGCTTCATTTTGGAATGTTATACCGCGTTTAAAAAAAAAAATCCAAACCTTCAACTTCAACAAAGAACTCCAACCTGTGTTTCCAGCATTCTAGGATAACAGAGACGAAGCCGGAGCCGAAGCCTAAGCCGGGTTTGGGGATAGGGCCCTTGTTTGTTTCACACGTGTCGGGATCATGTGGTCCGTGCGCTGGTTACCAGCTATCATTTACCAGGTATCGCTCGCTGAGTGGAGCGAACCAGCGAAGGACCCGTGCTCCGTGCGCTGGTTCCCGTACACTCGACATTACTCTCGCCGAATGGTGCGAACCAGCTAAACTCATCAACGACCATCGTGAGAGTGGCTATTGCAGTTAGGCCGTGTCCGGAACGGGCTTCCAGAGCTGCGGCTAGGGCTAATGTCTTCGCATCTCCGTGTATTTTCCAATAGGGGGAAGACCTAGCTCTAGACGCCCGTTTCGGACACGGCCATAGATTGGGTTGGGTTGCGTGGGGTTTTGTTTTAGACGATCGGTAACCAAGCGGGAACCAGTTGCGGTAACCAAGCGGGAACCAGTTTTCCGTGACTGTGCTGAGTTGACCTCGGAGTGACGTCATGACTTTGACAGCGTATTGGGTCGCGTACCTCTCTGGAGAGATCCCGAGCCAATAACTCATCGGCATTACGCTGAAAAAAAATTGCGCCAACGTCCCCTTGCCGTGTCCCGCAGGAGTTGGGACTGCACGTGGATTCATAACGTACGATCAGGGCGACCGTTATGAGGCAGCAATTTGCCAGGGCCGGTTGGTTTGGGGGGAATCAAAAATGTGTAGTACGTGGTGGTGCTGGTGTTTGTGTTTGTGTGTGTGTTTGTTGTTTGTGTTTGTGTTTGTGTTTGTGTTGGTGTTTGTGTTTGTGTTTGTGTTTGTGTTTGTGTTTGTGTTTGTGTTTGTGTTTGTGTTTGTGTTTGTGTTTGTGTTTGTGTTTAGGTTGGTGTTGGTGTTGGTTTCGGTATTGGTATTGGTGTTACTGTTAATTGCTGTTGCTGTTGCTGTTGCTGTTGCTGCTGCTGTTGCTGTTGCTGCTGTTGCTGTTGCTGTTGCTGTTGCTGTTGCTGTTGTTGTTGTTGCTGCTGCTGCTGTTGCTGTTGCTGTTGCTGTTGAATCAGAGTGGTTAGGGGCGGGCAAAGGGATGGGTGTTCTGGTATAGGATGCTGGACACTACTTCAAGCTCCCACAGAACGCAGTGCCAAAAAAAACCTCACTATCGGGGCAAAACATTCCGCACCCAAAAGTTTCTCAGGTCTTGTAACTATACTCCAAATTGTAGATTGCACCTTCATCTCTCATGATTTTGGCGATGTATGGGATTTTCTGCTGATTAGCCCCAGCAAAAATACACACCCCCAAAAAATTTGAAGTCGTTCAAGCCGAATTTCTGCAAGGATTTTGGATAGCATCCCTCCACTTCCACGGCCAAATAGGGCCACATTTTAAAGACTCATTATGTTCCAAATTACACACGAAATTAAACATTGAACCCCGGGTTGTCGTAAGCTTCGCCAAGTCAGTTAATTAAAAAGGTCCCTCATTGGATACAAGTTGTTGGTCCACACTTTAAAGATAATCAGCTCGGCGGAGCCATCTTGGATGGAATTAGTGTTATGCAACCTCACCCCACCCCCACCCCCCACACACACACACAAATGGAATACTCAGAGCGCCCTCTCGTGGTCGAAACCGTCTCCCAAGCCTCTGTCTCGATACCATCCACTTCACCGTTCCCTGCTGCATCCATATGCTGAGTTACTGACAGTAGATAATAAAGTGTCATAAGAAAAAAAAGTGCAATTTCGACGGATGATAGTGCTACCGAGCCATAAGGTTCAATCCCCCCCCCTAGAGAGAAACAAATCAATGCCCGGCCGACACTTCTCCCCTCGTTCTCAAAAGAACGAGCCCACACCCGATAACATTCCCACGCACTATCGACCGCTGGCTCGTCCCCATCCTCGAACCTGCTGTCAACCCACCGCTCAACATGAACCGTTCACAAAACCAAATCGACAAGAAACAATGTCATTGCACTTGTAGCTGCGCATAGCTCCTTTCCTTCAATATCACGGGCGAGCATTGTTCGCTGGCGACCCTACCGCCTGGTCACGTCCACTGCCAACGATTGAAGGACAAAAAATTGATATCTACGCGGACAAAAGCCGCAATTATTGTTCGTGAAATTGATTCGAGGCTCGCGACCCTCCCTTCCCATCATCCCCAGTTCCACTCGCCGCGCCGCCAGTCGATAACACATGCGGCAGACCCACTGCGCGCCGTGCACTTATTAACCATCTGCCGCTCTCAATATTAGTATAAATTCATTTCGACAGCGACTAAGCGAGTTGCGATGCACGGCGAACCTTATTATTAATCGTTATCACCCAGGCCATCCGCAGTCTTTGGACCACGTCGGAGCAACCTCGCTCCAATTTGCACACGGTCCGAAGTCAAGAGTTCATCAATCTGAGAGTCCATTTTCGGCAATTCATTCCTGTGTCTTCTTCTTCTTTTTCTGCCGCCAAATTCGTCATCTCGTCTGGAGTGATAATGAGTGGACGGTAGCAAACTTGCCCACTGACTGACGCGAGCGAAGCGTTAAAGGCCCAATACAACATTGGTAAATGTCAAAAGGTTGCCACATTTTTTTTGTGTTAAACCATTAAACATCCCAATAAGGCAATCCTGTGAAGGTTTTTTAGCTCAAATGGTGATCTAAGAAAGTAGAAAAAGGTAAAAAATCGTCACGGTTTTTGCACCATAATTGTCGGTGTTTAATAAACCATCAATCGTTCTATCCGTCTGATATCTATCTACAATGCAAGCCTTCAAATCTTATCTAACGTAGGAGCAGTCTATTCATGTGTGGCCAAATGTTCCCTATAGGTAAAGCGATCTCATTCCGATCTATTTCCGACGCGAATCTTTCAAAAATCAGATTTAATCACTCCATTACTGCTCATTCATTGGGAAATAATGTCAATTCTTTCCAGTCCTTTCCAGCCATGATCGTTAATGTGTGGGTAATGGAACGGGATTATAGCTTGGGGCGGTGCACGGTGGATGGTGATGGCGCAGTGGTGGATGGGGCTACTGCTGATGCTATTGCTATTGCTGTTGCTACTTCTATTGGTGCTAGTGATACTGCTGCTGTTGCGGTTGCTGTTGATGTTGGTGCTGTTGCTGCTGTTGCTGTTGCTTCTATTTCTGTTGCTGTTGCTTCTATTGCTGTTGCTGTTGCTGCTGTTGTTGCTGTTGCTGCTGCTGTTGCTGTTGCTGTTGCTGCTGCTGCTGCTGTTGCTGTTGCTGTTGCTGTTGCTGTTGCTGCTGCTGTTGCTGTTGCTGTTGATGTTGCTGTTGCTGTTGCTGTTGCTGTTGCTGTTGCTGTTGCTGTTGCTGTTGCTGTTGCTGTTGCTGTTGCTTTTGATGGTGATGTTGCTGTTGCTGTTGCTGTTGCTTTTGATGGTGATGTTGTTGCTGCTGTTGGTGTTGGTGTCGGTGTTGGTGTTGGTGTTGGTGTCGGTGTCGGTGTTGGTGTCGGTGTTGGTGTTGGTGTCGGTGTCGGTGTCGGTGTCGGTGTCGGTGTCGGTGTCGGTGTCGGTGTCGGTGTCGGTGTCGGTGTCGGTGTCGGTGTCGGTGTCGGTGTCGGTGTCGGTGTCGGTGTCGGTGTCGGTGTCGGTGTCGGTGTCGGTGTGGGTGTTGGTGTTGGTGTTGGTGTCGGTGTCGGTGTCGGTGTCGGTGTCGGTGTCGGTGTTGGTGTTGGTGTTGGTGTTGGTGGTGGTGGTGGTGGTGGTGTTGGTGCAATTAACCTTCCACCTAATTGGCAGGTGTGAGGGCAGTGCACAGGCTCTTCACACCCGGGATGACGGCACAATATCCGCACTCACTGAACCGTGTCGACGGCTGTTTACAGACATGCCTCTGACAATGGGAACACTGTGTGCACTTTTAACCCACGACGGAATCAATCAATTCTTTTTAATATAAATATGTACAATGCATTATGAGTGAAACGCATATGAAAATGAATGGCAATATAATAAGGCTTGACTGTAATTGGTGAATATTCCTGAGGCCTATTTTAGGCTGATATCTCCAAAGCAAAACTAAAACTCATTGCATCCCCTGCCGATCTCATTTGAATATAATCACTATTTTGTACTTTTTCCTCTCGAGATCGAGGTGGGTTTTTTTTTTCATTCTGTAAAAGCTTGTTCAAAATTATCAGAGCGTACAGAGGGGTCGCTGCAGAACCAAACCCCAATAGACATAGTGTGCGTGAACTGGTACTTGATATTTTTGGGCTGGAAAACTGGATCAGACTTGTTGAGTCCAATTGAGAAAGTCGATTACGGTGTTTACAATTTTATAGACGTGGGCCCGTGTGCGCATTGCGCTCCAATTTTGTAGACTCGTATTCGAGTCACAGAAATGGGTCTGAGTCGTCATGTCGTTCCAGAAACAGCCGTCGGCTGCCCCAACAATATTTATTTTGCCCTCGCGCCCTTGCCCTTGTGCCGAGTTTTAAGAGAGGGGTAGAGGGGAGAGAGGGGGGGAGAAAGAGAGGGAGAGAGAAAGGGGAGAGAGTGGAGAGAGAGCTGGGGAGAGAGAGGGAGGGAGAGAGGGGGCAGAAGGGAGGGCGAGGGGGAGAGGGGATATAGACAGGTGGGGAGAGGGGATATAGACAGGTGGGGAGAGGGGAGGGGAGGAGAGGGGGAGGGAGAGCTGGGTGAGGGAGAGGAAGAGGGGGAGGAAGATAGGGAGAAAGAGGGGGAGAAAGAGGGGAGAGATGAGAGGGGATTGAGAGTTTAGAGAGGGATGTTGAGCGAGAGGGGGACTAGAGAGAAAAAAAGAGAGGTGGATACTGAGAGGTGAAAAGAGAGAGAGGAGGGAAAGGGAGAGAGAGAGAGAGGAGAGAGCGAGAGGTGGAAATTTGAGGGAGAGGAAGGGAGGAGGAGAGAGACGGAGGGAAGACAGCAAAATTGAGAGAGCATGGTGGAAAGGGAGAAAGAGAGGGGACTGGTGAGCACACCAGATGAAAAGGTCCACTTCACAATATCAGCTGACCTTGAAGTTGACGGGCATGTGAGCTGAGCGTTTCAGCGTTGCTTTTGTGTCGGCCAGTGAATCATTATTGTGGAGGTAGGTGTACGCCCAATGCCCCACGTTCAACGGAGGCTGTTTGTTTATCTTTGCTACGAAGGTCATTGTGACGATATTGGTCCATAAGATTGTTCAGTGCAAACGACAAAGCAATCGCCAAACACGAGTTTTCAAAGGAGCTGGATTTTTATTATCGCAATTCGCTGGAGTGCGGGCGAAAAAAAGGTTCGCAGTTTATTTCTGTTGGGGGGGGGGAATCGTGGATTTGTGAGGTGGGAGTAAAGGAGAGAGGGGAGGGGAGGGAGACTTTAGAGTAAATCCTCGTGGGTCCAGGATTCGGAAGAGGGGGAGGGGGAGGGGGAAGGGGGGGAGGCAGATGCTGACACCAAATTCTTACTGCGTCACAATCGCCGAGATTAATAGCACACTCAGCCCAGGACTGAAAAACGATGGGGGCTTTTATGACCTGAGTGTTTCGTAGTGACAGAATGAGTGCAGTGGTGCGAAAAACAGAATCGAAAATTGGGTTGAATAGAAGGGAGAGGGAGAGGGAGAGGGAGGAGAGGGAGAGGGAGAGGGAGAGGGGAGAGGGAGAGGGAGAGGGAGAGGGAGAGGGAGAGGGAGAGGGAGAGGGAGAGGGAGGGGGAGGGGGAGGGGGAGGGGAAGAGGGAGAGGGAGAGGGAGAGGGAGAGGGTGAGGGAGAGGGAGAGGGACAGGGAGAGGGACAGGGAGAGGGAGAGGGAGATCTAGGGAGAGGGAGAGGGAGAGGGAGAGGGAGAGGGAGAGGGAGATGGAGAGGGAGAGGGAGAGGGAGAGGGAGAGGGAGAGGGAGAGGGAGAGGGAGAGGGAGAGGAAGAGGGAGAGGGAGAGGGAGAGGGAGAGGGAGAGGAAGAGGGAGAGGGAGAGGGAGAGGGAGAGGGAGAGGGAGAGGGAGAGGGAGAGGGAGAGGGGGAGGGAGAGGGAGAGGGAGAGGGAGAGGGAGAGGGAGAGGGAGAGCTAGGAGAGGGAGAGGGAGAGGGAGAGGGAGAGGGAGAGGGAGAGGGAGAGGGAGAGGGAGAGGGAGAGGGAGAGAAAGAAGGAGAGGGAGAGCTAGGAGAGGGAGGGTGACGGAGGGAGACAGGGGGAGAGGGAGGGTGACGGGGGCTCGAGACAGAGGGAGAGGGAGGGAGAGAAGGAGGGAGAGGGAGAGGGACAGGGGGAGGGACATGGACATGGAAAGGGACAGGGAGAGAGGGAGGGAGAGAAGGAGGGAGAGGGAGAGGGACAGGGACAGGGGGGGGCATGGACATGGAAAGAGACAGGGAGAGAGGGAGGGAGAGAAGGAGGGAGAGGGAGGGAGAGAAGGAGGGAGAGGGAGAGGGAGAGCTAGGAGAGGGAGGGTGACGGAGGGAGACAGGGGGAGAGGGAGGGTGACGGAGGGAGACAGGGGGAGAGGGAGGGTGACGGAGGGGGGAGAGGGAGGGTGACGGGGGCTCGAGACAGGGAGAGAGGGAGGGAGAGGGAGAGGGACAGATTCCGGGGTCTCCTCATACTTCCACGTGATGACAGTGTTTACTGTTTCGGTTGCAGTCAGCGGAAAGCACCTGGCCATTTCCGTCAACTGAGGGCGCTGTTTCGACCAATCGCGCTGGTTGCCACGAGTGCGATTGTAACCATGGTCCCCGCTAATATATTCACGTCACCCACGTACACGTCAGCAGCGCCTGAAGCATGCAAGGCGCAAAGCCTTTGCATTGCAAACATGGGGCGAGTTTGTTGCTCCCCAAGATGGCGCCTGCACAGCGCCCTCTGTCGGCACAAGACCGCAACTTCAGTATAGGTATAGCGAATTCCAAGGCCCTTTTCCTAAACTCGGCTTAGGCTCAGGCTCCGGTTCTTAAATCCATTTGATTTAACAGTACAAGGCATGAAAACTGGAGGCCTTTGGATTTGTCTTTTTTTACGCAGTGGCTGTTGTTACGGCAGTCGTCCATGGGGTTCCCTGACTTGATTGTATTTCGTCAGCATTGCAGGCTGGTTGGACCAGTCTATTAGCTGATAGTCTGGTTCCAAGAGCTAAACATCCTGACAAATACTGTGGAGTCAGGGAACCACACGGACGACTGCCGTAACAACAGCCACTGCGGTTTTCTTAACGTTACACTGCGTTTGAAAAAAAAAATCCAAAGCTTCAACTTCAACAAAGAACTCCAACCTGTATTTTCAGCTTTTGGATGACAGAGACGAAGCCGGCGCCGAAGCCCAAGCCGGGTTTTGAAGAAAAAAAAGGGGCCCCCACGAACACCATGTGTTGAAAATTCGCATGCGCAGTTAGCCTATGCGAATCACGCCCGGGGGTCAACGAACTATCGCTGAATAAACTGCACGCAATCAACGTATACAGTATTGAAAGTATTGTCTAGTGCAATCGTTTCCCATGCAAACGGAAACAATACTTTCCCCTGTCAGCGAAACTGCATGCGAGAGTGGGCTTAGCCTCCCACGAGAGCAGGAGGAACTTCTCCCGTGGACCCCTTCCACAAGGAAGTCTTTTAAAACAAAATTTAACGAAGAGCTGAAATCAAAACGACGCACTTCGTACACGAAGCAGCGCTGAGAGGCAAAAATGCGTTCAGCAATTGAAGTCGAGCGACTTAGACAAGTCTGCATGTATGTTCACGCGCATGACCTTACGCATTTCCTGACACGAGCAGAGGTGGAGAGGGAGGGAGAGAGGGGCAGGGGTGAGAAAGAGAGAAGTTATTAGTAGAAATCTACACCCCCCAAAAAACAAAACAAAAAACAAACACAAGAACAGCAACGTAAGCAACAACACAACGATCAATTCTCTCGATTTCTGGGAATGTTTGCGAATCAAATCAGATAGTCATTGTATAAATAGTAATTGTGTCAATAATTGTGTCATAACATAATTTATCACCCGGCGTCCCTAAGCAAACAGAATGGCAGAATCCAACGATCGGTCCGCGATTGGGAAGATGAGATAAATGCGATGACAAGATTTGACAGTGATTTCAACACAACAACTTCTTCTTTAGAGTGGTGCAAACAACACATGTGATAGCGCCTCTCTTTTTCCTAGTACGTTTGAGGGAAGTGGTCAGTTTGTTAGTTGATTGGAACACCATAGATATAACATGATGTTTGCGTCGAGGAGAATGTAATTCAAAGAGGTTTTGCCCTTGCTCGACGGGAAGGTTCGAATCCCGCCCGAGCTGCCTGAAATATTTTAATCAGGCACCGAGCAAAGCACTGAGCATTCAGTGTTTACCACGTCGAGTAAGGGCAAAAACCTCTTTGAATTGATTGGAACACATAAGTGGGGATATGTCTAATCGTGGTAGCCCTTGTAGGCCCAACTGTCTTCATTCGGAATCCTGACACAGAATCAGAGGTGAGGTGGCCCGTCGTTCAGGATCTTGGCTTGTCTGACCTCTTACGATTCAAATTCAGTGACGTCATAACCCTTTCAGAAAGAATGGAAACGTTGGCTTGTCTGACCTCTTACGATTCAAGTTCAGTGACGTCATAACCCTTTGAGAAAGAATGGAAACGTTGGCTTGTCTTACCTCTTACGATTCAAGTTCAGTGACGTCATAACCCTTTGAGAAAGAATGGAAACGTTGGCTTGTCTGACCTCTTACGATTCAAATTCAGTGACGTCATAACCCTTTGAGAAAGGATCTAAACGTTGGCTCGTCTTACCTCTTACGATTCAAATTCAGTGACGTCATAACCCTTTAAGAAAGGATCTAAACGTTGGCTTGTCTGACCTCTTACGATTCAAATTCAGTGACGTCATAACCCTTTGAGAAAGAATGGAAACGTTGGCTTGTCTGACCTCTTACGATTCAAGTTCAGTGACGTCATAACCCTTTGAGAAAGAATGGAAACGTTGGCTTGTCTTACCTCTTACGATTCAAGTTCAGTGACGTCATAACCCTTTGAGAAAGAATGGAAACGTTGGCTTGTCTGACCTCTTACGATTCAAATTCAGTGACGTCATAACCCTTTGAGAAAGGATCTAAACGTTGGCTCGTCTTACCTCTTACGATTCAAATTCAGTGACGTCATAACCCTTTGAGAAAGGATCTAAACGTTGGCTTGTCTGACCTCTTACGATTCAAATTCAGTGACGTCATAACCCTTTGAGAAAGAATGGAAACGTTGGCTTGTCTGACCTCTTACGATTCAAATTCAGTGACGTCATAACCCTTTGAGAAAGGATCTAAACGTTGGCTCGTCTTACCTCTTACGATTCAAATTCAGTGACGTCATAACCCTTTGAGAAAGGATCTAAACGTTGGCTTGTCTTACCTCTTACGATTCAAATTCAGTGACGTCATAACCCTTTGAGAAAGAATGGAAACGTTGGCTTGTCTGACCTCTTACGATTCAAATTCAGTGACGTCATAACCCTTTGAGAAGAATGGAAACGTTGGCTTGTCTGACTCTTACGATTCAAATTCAGTGAAGTCATAACCCTTTGAGAAAGGATCTAAACGTTGGCTTGTCTTACCTCTTACAATTCAAATTCAGTGAAGTCATAACCCTTTGAGAAAGGATCTAAACGTTGGCTTGTCTGACCTCTACCGATTCAAATTCAGTGACGTCATAAGCCTTTGAGAAAGGTCCTGCTTGGAGCGAATCGTTGCCTTGTCTACTAACCCCTTACGATTCATATTCAGTCACTTCCTAGCCCTTTGAGAAAGGTCCTGCCAAGATCGAAACACCAAGGTCTCAAAAATGCGATTCAATAC
>OX465119.1:12817118-12942118 GCA_949987565.1 Luidia sarsii | reverse complement strand
GTGGTTTTTTTTTGGGATGATCTGTCTTCAATGCATGGTTGAAGCTTCTCAAGAACATCATCGTTTACATGTTCAACGCCCCCCCCCCAAAAAAAAAAAAAAAAAAAAAATCCAGCAAAACCACAAACAAACAACTTGAACGTGGGCTATTGCTCCATGACGCTCGATCTAGGGGAAAGAAAACCTTAACTGGCCTTGCCCTCTCCTCTCTCTCTCTCTCTCTCTCTCTGCCGTCACCCCTTCGATAAGGAAATCCTGGGGGTTGAAGTTTGCAGTCCTCCTTTCAATTCGCTCACCCCTTGACACCGCCAGTGCTCTCCTCGAAGAAGTTATTACAATCAGCAACAGTGGACGGGGGGGGGGGGGGGCGGTCCGGTGCAGGGCTGAAGTGAGAGGGAGGGGGAGGGTTGGTGGGGTGGGGTGGGGTGGGGTGGGGGTGGGGTTAACCTCGCAGTCCACCACCCGTCCGTCAGTCAACCTGTCAGAACGAATCACGGGCAGAGCAAGAACTGTTTACGGCTACCGTATAAAACAGTCGTGCTAAATTCACGGAAATTCACAACCGCCAAGTCCCGTGATCACGGAGGGGGTGTGGAGGGGGGGGGGGGGAATAAATTGGAGGTGATTTGCGCACTGGTCCCCGTCAGAGCCTATATGTACTGACGGACAGGGGGGTAACGGGGGGCGGAGGGCCAGGGGGGGGGGGGGGTTGCGCCACTTCGCCTAAAAGTAAAAGCGTCAACAGTTCTGGCTTTAGGCGCGAACGAGTCCTGAAACTGTTGAAGGGTCTGACGTTTCGACGCTTCGTCCGAACCATCCGAAACTAAGGCATGAATGGATCGTTGGCCGACCATTAGTTTTCTGCACGGCGCTCCTTTGTGAATAAAAAAAGGATACATTAAAAAAAATGGCAGAGTACTTTGAATGGGCTGTCCATTCCTCACTAGCTCTCGCTCTCTCTTTCTCACACGATTTTCACCCACTCTCCCTCCGCCATGTCCCTCTCTCTCCCTCTCCCTTTCCCGTCCTCTCTTTCCACCTCCCTCCATCTCACTCTCCCTCTCCACTCCCCTCCCTCTCCATCCCTCCTACTCCCCTCTCTCCATCTTTATCCCACTCTCTCCCTCTCCTTCTCCCCCTCCACTCCCCCTCCCTCTCCATCCCTTCTACTCCCCTCTCTCCATCTTTATCCCACTCTCTCCCTTTCCCTCTCCACTCCCCTCCCCTCCCTCTCTCTCCATCTTTATCCTACTCTCTCCCTCTCCCTCTCCACTCCCCTCACTCTCCATCCCTCCTACTCCCTCTCTCTCCATCTGTATCCCACTCTCTCCCACTCCCTCTCCACTCCCCTCCCTCTCCATCCCCCCCTCTCTCCCCTCTCCCTCGATCTCCACTCCCCTCCCTCTCTCTCCATCCACTCTCCCTCTAATTTGTTTGAGAAATATTTTGGAGTTTGTGGTTAATTGGACCAACACGATCCAACAACTGGGCTTTGGAAGGCAGATATAATGTTTTCAAGCTGATATTTGGACCAATGTTGGTCAGAGTATTGCCCAACATTGTTGTCTTCTACAGCGAACTAAATTGAAATAGGTTACATTCGGCTGTCAAAGGCTTTTCCCGTTCTCCCCTCAAGGCGTTTAGCCGGAAAAGGGGGTATTCCTGAGTCATGAACTACACAGGCAAGAGGTGGTTCCTGCGGCCTTTCATTTGAAATTTGGAACGATCAAAATCTCTCTTTTCCCCTCCCTTCCTACCCTGCCCCCTCTGTCTCTGTCTCTGTCTCTGTCTCTGTCTCTGTCTCTCTCCCTCCCTCTCCCCCTCTTTCTCTCCCACCCCATCTCTCTCTCCCTCTCTCTCTCTCTCTCTCTCTCTCTCTCCCTCTCTCTCTCTCTCTCTCTCTCTCTCTCTCAGTCTTTCTCTCCCTCTTTCTCTCCCTCCCCCTCTCTCCCGCTCCTCCATTTCTCTCTCTTTCCTTACCACTCTCTCCCTCACTCTGTCACTCTTTCTCCCACCCCATCTCTCTCTCTTACACTCTCTCTCTCTCTCTCTTTCGCTTCGGGCTCTGCGAGTAAGGATTATCATACAACATTGGCGAAGCTGACAAAATAGTTCGAGGCAGCGCTCACTTTTCAGCCGGGGTAGTTGGCCGGCTTTTTTAGCCGACAGTATTATACGTGAAATAATACACCTGTGGGAGATTGCTGGCGCAATGCAATGACTCAAAGCACAGAATTATACAGGGCGGGGAAATGAAACAATGAGAAAAACAAAACAAGAGAAACTACGGTACTCGTTGTAATCGGTTGGATAAGATGTGAAGGGTTGCAGTGTGGAAGCACCAAGTGGAAAGATTGCGGTGACGCCGTATACACGTCATCTGTTTTCGGGATGGAGTATATAGCTCCGAAAGGTTGTGGGTATATCTCAACGTTTCGGGCAGTTTGTGGTTTACATTTTGTGGTGAATCACCAGGCGAACCATTGGCTCCGACGCGAAACAGTATCTCGTATTGTACCTTTAAAATCGCTCTCGTAACGTACGCGGTTTAGCAGCGGACCGCAGGCACAGGCATCGATAGCCCACGTCAATTGAGACATGGAGCTATCTATGATTGAGGTGACCCCCCGTGATGGAGATTTGACGAGCACCGAGTTTGATAACATGAAAACCGATCTCTCTCTGTGCGTGACATTGAGTCCCCCGCCTCCCTCCCACTCACCCTCCATCTCCCTCTCTCCTCTCTCTCCACACTCCCTTTCCCTTGCCTCCCTCCCTTCCTTCCTCACTCTCCTTCTCCCGCCCTGTCACCCTCCCTGTCCCTCTCCCCCTTCTCATTCCCCCTCTCTCCCTCCCTCTCTCTCTCCCGCTTCGTCTCTCGTTCACTCTCCCACCCTGTCCCCTCCATGTCCCTCTCTTTATTTCGCTCCCTGTCCCTTCTCCCTCCCCTCTCCTCCCCTCCCCCTCTCCCTCTTCCCCTCCCTCTGTCTCTGCCTCTCCCTATCTCCCTCTTCCCCTCCCTCTGCCTCCCTCCTCAGCCTCTGTCTCTGCCTTTCCCTCTCTCCCTCTTCCCCTCCCTCTGCCCCTCTCTCTCCCTCAGCCTCTGCCTCTGCCTCTGCCTCTGCCTCTCTTCAGAGAGAAGAATCGTTCCAGGTCATTGGCCACTAGTTCAGGTCCCCCGAAAAATCATTCGTTTCTCGGTCAACGCGCCAACCTGTTCCGATTTTCAAGTCGTGCGCGCCGGTTGCTGGTGCCGTTCCACAGCCGCCGCTGGAGCTGGAGGGAGGAAGGGACGGAGAGAGGGGAGGGAGAGAGGGAGGGATGGATGGAGGGAGGAAGGGACGGAGAGAGGGGAGGGAGGAGGGAGGGAGAGGAGGGAGGGACGGAGAGAGGGGAGGGAGGAGGGAGGGAGAGGAGGAAGGGACGGAGAGAGGGGAGGGAGGAAGGGACGGAGAGAGGGGAGGGAGAGAGGGAGGGACGGAGAGAGGGGAGGGAGAGAGGGAGGGACGGAGAGAGGGGAGGGAGGAGGGAGGGAGGAAGGGACGGAGAGAGGGGAGGGAGGAAGGGACGGAGAGAGGGGATGGAGAGAGGGAGGGAGGAAGGGACGGAGAGAGGGGAGGGAGGAAGGGACGGAGAGAGGGGAGGGAGGAAGGGACGGAGAGAGGGGATGGAGAGAGGGAGGGACGGAGAGAGGGGAGGGAGGAGGGAGGGAGAAAGGGACGGAGAGAGGGGAGGGAGGAAGGGACGGAGAGAGGGGATGGAGAGAGGGAGGGAGGAAGGGACGGAGAGAGGGGAGGGAGGAAGGGACGGAGAGAGGGGAGGGAGGAAGGGACGGAGAGAGGGGATGGAGAGAGGGAGGGAGGAAGGGACGGAGAGAGGGGAGGGAGGAAGGGACGGAGAGAGGGGAGGGAGGAAGGGACGGAGAGAGGGGATGGAGAGAGGGAGGGAGGAAGGGACGGAGAGAGGGGAGGGAGGAAGGGACGGAGAGAGGGGAGGGAGGAAGGGACGGAGAGAGGGGATGGAGAGAGGGAGGGAGGAAGGGACGGAGAGAGGGGAGGGAGGAGGGAGGGAGGGACGGAGAGAGGGGAGGGACGGAGAGGGGGGAGGGACGGAGAGAGGGGAGGGAGGAGGGAGGGAGGGAGGGACGGAGAGAGGGGAGGGAGGAGGGAGGGAGGGACGGAGAGAGGGGAGGGACGGAGAGGGGGGAGGGACGGAGAGAGGGGAGGGAGGAAGGGACGGAGAGAGGGGAGGGAGGAGGGACGGAGGGAGGGACGGAGAGAGGGGAGGGAGGAAAGGACGGAGAGAGGGGAGGGAGGAGGGAGGGAGGGAGGGACGGAGAGAGGGGAGGGAGGGAGGGACGGAGAGAGGGGATGGAGAGAGGGAGGGAGGAAGGGACGGAGAGAGGGGAGGGAGGAGGGAGGGAGGGACGGAGAGAGGGGAGGGACGGAGAGGGGGGAGGGACGGAGAGAGGGGAGGGAGGAGGGAGGGAGGGAGGGACGGAGAGAGGGGAGGGAGGAGGGAGGGAGGGACGGAGAGAGGGGAGGGACGGAGAGGGGGGAGGGACGGAGAGAGGGGAGGGAGGAAGGGACGGAGAGAGGGGAGGGAGGAGGGACGGAGGGAGGGACGGAGAGAGGGGAGGGAGGAAGGGACGGAGAGAGGGGAGGGAGGAGGGAGGGAGGGAGGGACGGAGAGAGGGGAGGGAGGGAGGGACGGAGAGAGGGGAGGGAGGAGGGAGGGAGGGAGGGACGGAGAGAGGGGAGGGAGGAGGGAGGGAGGGAGGGACGGAGAGAGGGGAGGGAGGAGGGAGGGAGGGACGGACGGAGAGAGGGGAGGGAGGAAGGAGGGAGAGGGGGAGGGAGCAGGGAGGGAGGGATGGAGAGAGGGAGGGAGGGAGGGAGGGAGGGAGGGAGGAGGGAGGGAGGGATGGAGAGAGGGAGGGAGGGAGGGAGTGGAAGGGGGAGGAGAAATTTCGAAGGCCTTCCCGCGTAACATCCAGACTCAAAAGGCTGGTGTGTTAAAAAAAAAAGCACAACCGAAAATTCGTCAGAGGTTCAACGGTCGACACGAATGACTCCGCGCTGTCGTTTCCCACTTCTGTTTCACTTTCGTCTTCTGCCGGGCACGGAGGCTGACACGGCCCGTGTTTTGTGCGAAGACTGGAGAGTCAACTTGCACGGAAGACTATCAAAACGAAAGGTGAGATGTGCCGAGGCTCTGGAACGTATACAAATACGTCTCGAAAAACAACCACCCATCAGTATATACAGGGGAGAGACGACTGACGCAAGATCGAAATATGTTTACCAATTTTGTTGCAAATTCTCCCAAAACAAGGCTATAAAGCCACTCAAGGTTAAGGGGCTAGGGAAAGGAGGAGATAGGGAGGGACTCAGGAAGGCTGGAGATAGGAATTACATTTCTTTTAAAAGGGGCAAGATCGTCTATAGGAAGGGAAAGAGTCATGAACTTGGAAGGGAATTCCGGAGAGAGGCTGAACGAGGGAAGAAGCTGAGTGGGGAGAATATACCCTTCTTCCAATACTCAATTCATCTATCGACCATAATCCTGTTCACACAAGGAAGACTTTTCCTGCTTAGCAGATTTTCACACTTAAAGCCACTACACAACATTGGTAAGATAAAAAAAACCGAAATGTTCACAGATTTACATGAAACTTATACAGTTTGAAGATGACTATAGTAGAAACCTCCCACTGAAATATTTCTGCCTAAAATGTTGTAATTTGGGAGAAATGAGTAAAAGAAATAGTTTACGACTCACCGAGATCTAAACTATTTTTCGGAATGGTACGGCGTTGAATGCTAAATTTTCGCGAAACAAATGAAGCGGTTTTCACGATTTTCTCGAGACTCGGTTGGCGGATTGAGCTGAAATTTTCACAGGTATGCTATTTCATGCATACGTTCGATCAGACAACGTATGGATGTTAATCTTTGACCTCGACCAATGTTGTGTTGGGGGCTTTAAGCAGCTCTATGAAATTTGGGCCCTGATGGCCCCCGGTTTAAAGGGATAACACAACATTGGTCGAGGTCAAAGAATAGCACCTATAGCACGCCCTGTGAAAATTTCAGCTCAATCCACCAACCGAGTCTCGAGAAATGAAATACATGTAGTGAAAACCCCCTCATCTGTTTCACGAAAATGCAGCACTAAGCGAATATTATTGTTCCGAAAAATCTTTCAGATCTATATAGGGGTGAGACGTAAACGATTTCTTTTACTCTTTTCTCCAATAATACAGCATTTCAGACAGAAATGTTTCAGTGCGAGGTTTCTACTATAACCATCTTCAAACTGTGTAAGTTTCATGTAAATCTGTGAACATTTCTGTTTCTCGATCTTACCAATGTTGTGTAGGGGCTTTAATCCACTGTGGCGTTCTTACCACCAGGGCTATCCGAAGAAGTGAACTACCTTTTTCTAGGGGGTTTACAACTGCATGTAGGGCATCTTTGAAAACTCAGTTCAGAATTCTCTGGCGACCTGATAAGCCATCAATCTCATCGCGGCAGGTCTGTGTCGCAACGTCCACACCGTGTGACGTCACCTCGAGCTGCGGTGACGCTGGTCACATTAAATTTTTGTTGGCTTGTCATTTTAATGGACGCGTGACACGACACACCTGCGACGGGCGTGTGATAATTCCCCATCCAATCCTTCAGTGAGTCATTCATCCATACCGATTTGTGTAACCTTGTGGATACATTGCTTTGTTACCGTGCGGTATACAAGCAATACAACCGTGTGAGAAACGATGTTTTAAAAATGCTCCCATTTCAACCGCATTCACTTTTCTGGGTAGAAATTTTGACAGTATGTCCCTAATATATCACAGTTCAATTTGCGACGTATTCTTACCATCACAAATTTCCCGTTTTGGAGGGTTTTTTTCTCCAAATATCAGTTTTCGTGCAAAACTTGTGGAGACCTATACACCTTTACAATGTCCCTGTGGAAATTTATTCAACCTATTGTCTTATGCCTCCACAAGGCACTAGATTCGCGCCCACAGTACAAAATCGCAAAAAACAACAACAACAAACACATAAAAACAAAGCTCCGATTTCTAAAATAACGGCGGAGCTTCTCTGTAAATTTCTCCAATTTTGGGGGAGTTTTCGCAAAAAGCGGCAGCACATTTGAGGTAATTTACTTCAAGGATTTGTTTTGGGGAGTTTTGCCTTTTCGGTTATTCGGGTCATCAATACAGGATGTTTGAAACCATTCCCGTATACCACTAATATGCAAAAAATGTTGCAGGCTGCTTACTGACTAAAATGACCGAAAAGCGAATATCAAAAAAAAAATCCTGGGAGGGCCTATAGCATCTCCGTTTCTCATCTCCGTTTTACTCTGGATTGAGTCAAGGGTAACCTCGAATTTGAATTTATTTTACAGGGCTCGAATTTCAGAGAAAAAAAATGGACAAGACAACAGGTCTAGTAACTGAAGACTCTTACTGGACCTGAACCATTTTTTTACAAGACCTGTGCCATGAATAAGAGAGAAAGAACCCACAAATTGTGCAGCGCATTAAAGGAATACCACGAGAAAATACTGTTTACTTGTACAGGTCAAAGCCAAAGTTGTATTTGAGTGGCATTTTCTTCATGGTGCAAGAAAAAAAAACCAGACAGCGCGCCTGTTCAGTGCAGTCACACTCAGCACTATAGACCGACGCTGAAATCACTAGACTCGGTCCACGGTCTAGTGGATATTTAGAGCCCGTTTTAACAACATCCGGTCCATTACTTGAAAATCGTGCCAGGGGAGCTCAATGCATAAGGAGTTTGTCTCCTTGGAGGAAAAACCTTGACACTTTTATTAAAACAAAAAACAAGCATTTGTGTACCGATGGGGAACTGCACGGTTTCCTTCTCACGTCCGAGTTGAGTCAAGGAAAACTAAAGAGAAACCGAGAGAGAGAGAGGGGGGAGGAGAGGGAGAGAGGGATGGAGAGAGAGAGGGAGAGAGAGAGGGGAAGAGGGAGAGAGAGAGAGAGGGAGAGAGAGGGGAAGAGGGAGAGAGAGAGAGGGAGAGAGAGAGAGGGGGGAGAGAGAGAGAGGGAGGGAAGAGAGAGACAGAGAGATAGAGAGGAGAAGGGGAGAGAAAGAGAGAGAGTAGATAGAGAGAATGTTTATCAAGACTGAGAGTTTGTCGTTCTGTCTCTCCACAGAGCTGTGTGTCGTATCAACAACTTCAATGTTGACCCACGATCGCTATCTCGGATCGAAAGAAAAACACACATCGCAGAGAGAAAAGAAAGGAAAAAACAGCCGACAAGATAACCGAGTCAAGGCCCAGGGCCCCGCACGTAACACCGTAACACAGCACACCCACCTCGCAACACGCAACCCGAGAGGGTGGGGGGGGGGGAGGAGAGGGTTAAGGTCGGGCAGGCGCCATGACGTCACAGACTCCATGCAAATATCATGCAAATGAGGAAACGGAGCTGGCGGGCCAGGATCACAGCAAAACAAACTCAAGACAAGCTACCCCTTGCACACGAAGCGTGGAACTCTTGCTTGTCATTTTTGACGAGGCTGTGTTTCTTGTTGGTTTTTTTTATTTCTTAAGTTACTGCGGTGCCTATACTTTAAACTGTGTGGGTGGTTAATGAATTATGAATGAGATCAACAAGGAGGGTCTTACGGGCGCCTTCGTAATCCAACAAGGAGGTCGGATTTGCATGAGAGTAGGCTGGTGTACCCCCCCCCCCCAACAGGTGAGAAAAGTTTAAATGAACAGGGCTAGAATCTCTCGGGCATCGGAAAGATGCTTTCTGCCACAGATGGGAGCAACAGTGGGTTAAGCGTCTCCGAATTATCCCACCTCATGGCCTCAACATTCAGGAAGGGAATGAGTAAATATTCACTCTTCACTCTGCCTTTGAGAAAGGTCCTGCTAGGATCGAAACGTCAGGCCCACTAAATTTTGAAATCTTCACTTCATTAATCTCTCTTTTTCTTTCATCTTCCCTGTCCCTTTCCCCTTTGATCTCCCATCTCCCCCGGTCCCTCTGATCATTCCACCCCCCCCCTTTTTTTTTTGCTCTTTGATCTCCTCTCCCTCTGGTGTACATCTGCATCCCACTCCCTTCCCTTTGTCCTTCCTCTGTCATGACTGTGTGTCAGTGCTTTCCTTCCCCTGACTGTCTGGGTGCGTCCTTGTCACTTTGCCTTCGAAGAAGGTCCTGCTATAGGATCGAAACGTCAGGCCCTCTACCTTTTGAGAAGTTAAAAACACTTGAGAAATGTCCTACCAAGAAGGTCCTACTATTAATACCTCCTTAGTTCTACTAGGATCGGAAGCTAGAGCCCTTCTAGTTTTTGATATCTGCATTTTGGTCATTTCAATTGAGTCAGTAACTCGGTTTGCAACACTTTTTTCTGCACAAGCTGTGTATTATACAGTTCGTGGTATAGACATTACGACCTCCCTTCTCTTCTCTCATTTCAATCTGACATCGGCAGAGGGGGGTACAAAGGGTCGACGCTATGCGGAGGGGGGGGGGGTTGGAGTGGGTTCCTGAAAAATGTCTTTACTTCCCCTGGAAAGGTTCAAGAAAGGGCTCCGTGCTTCTTGTTTTATACGTTCCTCTCCAATCTCATTGCCACTTATGTTTGTTTGTCCATTTCTCGCTCTGCAATTTTCATTTCATTTCATATTTCTCAGAAGTAAATTTAAAACAAAGTTTGCAGACTGTCCACTGACTAAAAATGACATGCAATACATGAATTTCAAAAGTTAGAGCCAGAGGGCCTGACGTTTCGATCCTAGCAGGATTTTGCCTAAGGGAAAGGTCCTGCTAGGATCGAAACGTCAGGCCGCCTAACTTTTGAGATTTATCATTTCTAAGGTTATCATCAAACACAGGGGCGGAATCAAACCAACAGTAGAAACATGAATACAAGTTTACAACCAAACAGTCTGATAACACTCCTGAAGGATTGCCTATCAATCACTGGCTAGAGGGTCTCCTAAACAGTTTTTGTCTTGCGTTGTGAGATTCACCTTAGGAGTTGTACTCGGCAGGGCTGGGGTGGGTACCATTAAATTTTGAGCTGGGGTTACGTCCGTGGAGTTTGTCATTGATTTTGTGCGCTATTGTGAAATGTGATAGGCCGTTTTCACACACTGCACGAACAAAATAATACTAGGTTTTTTTTTTTTTACTGGGAGTGTAGGCGCACACACTGTGCATATACACCGTGTACATTGTACAATGCACATGTACATGTACATTGTACATGTACATGTGCAGTACATGTACATTTACATGTGCACATTTGCATGTACATGTAGTAGGACCAAGGGTAGGACCTACAAATTACAACAATGCACATGCACATGTAAATGTACATGTATACATGCACATGTACACACATAATATACTGTACACGACCATGTAATGTACAGTGTACATTTACATGGATACATGTGTACATTGCACGTTTACATTGAATGGGCATGTGTACATGTACAATTATTTTGTGAGAACACGCACATGCACAGTACGGGAACACAGTCATTATGCACGGACGTGTTCATGTTCTGTACATGTCATGTACATGTCATGTACGTGTTCGTGTGCGCTTACATGTACCATGCATGTGTACATGTATACATGTACACTGTACATTGTACGTGTACATAAGCCTACATGTTTGTACACGTACACGTACATGTACATTACATTTGCATGTGTGCATGTACAGTACATGTACATGTGTACATGTACATGTGTACATGTACATGTGTACATGTACATGTGTACATGTACATGTGTACATGTACATGTGTACATGTACATGTGTACATGTACATGTGTACATGTACATGTGTACATGTACATGTGTACATGTACATGTGTACATTGTACATGTACATGCACATGTACATGTACTGTACAGTACATGTACAATGTACTTGTACACTAAGCATACGTACGTACATGTACGTTGACGACCGTACCAAGCCCTATCGAAACTAGGGAAATGAAAGGTTACCACGGCCAATAACCCTCAACGGATTGCTCTTGCGCACGTGTCCGTAACAAGATCCCCTGACTGTCAAGCTATTGGCACATAAGGTGCTTTGTTGACCCTTGGATCCATAAAGCAAGTTGGATCAAATTAAAGTGGAGGTTTCTCATTTCTCTTTGCCCATGTTTCCTCTTTTCTAGCCCAGAGGCGTCTTAATCATAGCACAATGGTAAAGTATTGGTACACCTAGGCCTATAGCCTAGGCCCTAAGATTAAGAGGAGAAATTCAAGAAAGAAGTGATGGGAGGAAAAGAGAAAATCAAACTCTGTAATTCTAATCTGGTGGTCAGGGTTTCTCTCTGATAAAAAAAAAAATGAACTTCATTTGAAGAAAAAAAAAAAAAAACATGCACTAGCCGGGAATCGAACCCGGGCCTCCCGCGTGGCAGGCGAGAATTCTACCACTGAACCACCAGTGCTATCTGACAAACTTGTGCGAACTTACAGTATATAAACTAAATGCGGTATTACATACTGACTAGTTAGACACTCCCTGATAAGGAAATTATGCTACAAATGACATGGATAGTATTTAATTGCAGAACTGTGCCATGAAATCAGATTTATGAGGCAATTTGTGATGCAACTAGTTTTTAATAACTTGGCACAT
Organism: Luidia sarsii; assembly: GCA_949987565.1. NCBI lineage: Eukaryota > Metazoa > Echinodermata > Asteroidea > Paxillosida > Luidiidae > Luidia > Luidia sarsii. Next base: position 12,930,439 of record OX465119.1, on the reverse strand, counting down.
GCAACCACGCATGACTGAGTTACCATGGAGGTAGAGGGTTACGAAGTGAGTGTCCCACTCAAAAAGGCTGCCATACTCTACCCTACCTGTCTCTGACTTCCCCAACTACCAACCTATGCTGGACGTGAGCTCAACAGTCTCACGGGAAGAACTTATGGTCTACATTTTGTCCCTAAATTCGTAGGAAATGTCGCAATCTGGTTACGCAACATCAGCGCTCGACAGAGCTGACGGGCACGACGAAAATATAACGGTGGAGACTGAATGGCGCCCTCTGTTGACATGTAGAATAATGCAGAATAATGATGTAGGGATTCGATTCAAGTTTTACACACGGGAAAACAACGACCCAAAGTGCATCACTTAGCACGATAACTTGTAACTCAATAGCTGTGGGAAGTGCATCTGCTAACTAAGTATTTTTTCAAGAACCACCCTGTGCGCCATTGACCTTGTTCGGGGTTTCCTGAAGCAGGAACGGTGGTAACAAGTTACAAGCCACCTCGAATCAAAAAATAGTAAAGCGGTCCCATAATAGTAATAGAAGTTGGCTTCCTGAAAACAAAAAAAGCCAGTCAATATTGACCGTAGGAAATGCCTCGAGGTTGCTGGACTCTGGCCATTAACACCGTAGACTCTATCGGCGACTGTCGGCCTTGCGTGTGACCCGCGGCCTGAGCAGACGACAGGAAGCGCTGGCCGCGCTTCGGAAAAAAATGAGAGAGCCCATCGACTAGTTAAAACAAGTGCAGGCTATTTTTATGGCCGGGGTAGTGTACAGGAAGCGTGAGATCAGCCGGTAGAAATTGCTTTGCCACGCATTAATAACTCTGTTTGCATCCTGCCGATTCCTTCCACGGAAAGAAGACGAGTAATCAACACTCTAGTGTCAACACTTTCTATTCTGCGGCACCAGCAGCAGTCGGTATACTACTAGCAGTAGACGAAGAAGGAGGAGAAGGAGAGGAGGAGAAGAAGAAAGAGACTGGAGGGGAAGGAGAAGGAGGGGAGAAGGAGGAGAAGGAGAGGAGGAGAAGAAGAAAGAGAATGAGGAGGGGAAGGAGGAGAAGGAAGAGAATGGGGAGGATGAGGAGGAGGAGGAATAGGAGGAGGAAGAGGGGAGAAGGAGGAGGAGGAGGAGAAGGAGGAGAGGGAGAAGGAGAAGGAGGAGAAGGAGGAGGAGAAGGAGGGGGAGGAGAATGAGACGGAGTGGTAGGAGGAGCGGGAGGAGAAGGGGAGAAGGAAGAGGGGAGAAGGAGAATGAGGAGGGGAAGGAGAAGGAGGAGAATGAGGAAAATGAGGAGGAGGGGAAGAAGGAGAAGGAGGAGAAGGAGGAGGAGAAGGAGGAGGAGGAGGAGAAAGAGGAGGAGAAGGATGAGAGGGAGAAGGAGGAGGAGGAGAAGGAGGAGGAGGAGAATGAGAAGGGGTGGTAGGAGGAGCGGGAGGAGAAGGGGAGAAGGAAGAGGGGAGAAGAAGGAGCAGGAAAATGAGAAGGGAGAGGGGAGAAGGAGAAGGAGGAGTATAAAGGAGTAGAAGGAAAAGGAGGCGGAGGAGGAGACGGAGGAGGAGACGGAGAAGGAGGGGTGGTATATAGGAGGATGAGAAGGAAAAGGAGAATGGGGAGATGAAGGAGGAGGGGGAGGAGAAGGAGGGGAGTAGGAGGTGAAGGAGAACGGTCACACCAGATCCCGTCTCGTTCAATTTCTCCCCGGCGCAAATTGGGCCCTTCCACGGCAAGAGGAAATGGAAATGTCGGCGGGCGCTAAATTCGCCCTCGACCCCCCCCCCCGATAAAATAACCCACCCAAAATAATCTAATAAGAAGAATGCAAGTGATTGAGGACTTCCCGGCGAATGCCGATTGACGGATTAGACGACATTTCCTCTGACGACCAGCACTTGGGCGCGGTACCTGGAGAATTTAATTGCAAGTGAAGTGTCCACGAAACGGGCAGAGTCGACAGTCGGGCGGGGTCGGGTTTGGCAGGCTGCCACATTGGTCGGGCCTTTGGCCAATCAGGCCGCGGGCCTTTTGTCCCCCCCCCCAAAAAAAAAAAACTCTACCTAGGCTCAGACTCCGGCTTTGTCTCTTTTTTGTTTTTCATCCATTTTTAACAATATGTTAAAGAAGGCGTTTCAGGGACTTTTCTCTGCCTGTGAGAAAGGTCCTGCTAGGATCCAAACATCAGACCCTCTGCCTTGGAGAAAGGTCCTGCTAGGATCCAAACATCAGGCCCTCTGCCTTGGAGAAAGGTCCTGCTAGGATCTAAACACCAGGCCCTCTGCCTTTGAGAAAGGTCCTGCTAGGATCCAAACATCAGGCCCTCTGCCATTGAGAAAGGTCCTGCTAGGATCCAAACATCAGGCCCTCTGCCTTGGAGAAAGGTCCTGCTAGGATCCAAACATCAGGCCCTCTGTCATTGAGAAAGGTCCTGCTAGGATCACAACATTAGACCCTCTGCCTTTGAGAAAGGTCCTGCTAGGATCATGGCGTTTCGATCCCAGCAGGACCTTTCTCAAAGGCAGAGAAACAACATGGAACTGCCTTTTCAACATCTGGACGACAGAGGTGTAGTCGGAGCCACAGCGTATAAGCCTTTTTTTTGGGGGGGGGGGGCTAACTATTTTTGGGGGGTAAAAAAAAAGACCTTTAATGCGTCCTATAGATCATTCAGTTGGTTTTGAGGTGGTCCGAAACAAAATGTCTTGGGCTATAGGAGAGAGTGGTGCAAGGTATGAAACCTCGTCTCGCTTTTTTCAATCGATTCGGGTGGTTTTTTCATCTTTCTGGGGGGGGTGGTTGAGGGACAGGATTTATGCCCAGGGTATGTTGTTTGTGGCTCCGTGCCCATGGCAACGCCGGCCGGCGGCGTCTACACCGGAAGTAGGAGGTCACGCGCCGGGCGAGAGTTCACGAGAACTTGAGAGGTGCCATTGACGCGCTCGGCTCGTGCCTGCACTGTTTATCGAAGGAAAGACGGCCACTCAGTTTAGGAGGGGAAAAAAAATTTTAAAAAATACGAACAACAAAAAATGTGACCCGGCACAGCATAATGAGGAATAACCCCCACTTTTGAGATTTTGAGATTTTCTAATGATGTGAAAGATTACACCATTAGCTTTCAAATGATATCAAAATTATTTCCGTGTGAACTTTGTTGTAAATAGTACAAGGGGACTTCGCTCGTTCAGTTGGTACCAAACATAATTATAGCAGCACCATTCTAACTCCTCGAAAGCGTCCATTCAAAAAGGCAGGAACTTTACATTTTCATGAAAACAGTACACAAACACTCCCCCAAAATCCTCGTTTTTCAACATTTAGAGACGGATATCGGAAAAATCCTTTGAACATAATATCCTCCAATACATTAACTTACCGGGAAAAAAAATGTTTTTTTTTTTATCGAATTGAGAAGATACTTTGACTTCAGGCGTTGTTTACTCGAAAAGTGTTTTGGTGGGATATTCCTCATGTCGTTATGCCGGGTCACAAATCCGAAACCACATCCAGTGGCGGCGCCCGTGTAAACGAACACCGTTGTTGATTATCTTATGGGCAGGACGCGCTGCTTTATGGGTTGAACCGGTCGAGTTTGTTTCGAGTACATTTTCAGGCGGTTTTTTTTCGGTCTGAAAGCCTGCCTCTCTGCAGCGGCGATTTAAACGGTGTGTGTGTGCGAACTTGTTTCTGAAGCGGTCGATTGGAAACTTTCTGGATCTCCTGAAAAGTTAGTCAAGACGTCTCAGAAAGAGTACCAAAAGAATTCGCGTTTCGGTCGTAGCAACAGTGCCTCTGAGAAAAAAAAGTCCCACTTTAAGTCTTGTGAGCTGCAAAAATGCTTGCTGACTAAAATTACCAAAATGCAAATCTCAAAATTTAGTGCGCCTGACGTTTCGAACCCAGCAGGACCTTTCTCAAAGGCAGAGTGAGAAGGACAAGTTGTGTGACTCGGACTCGGCCTTAGTCTTCGTTCAAGACGTTGTTGGTTTGAATAGCCGACCGTGATCCGCAGTTTACACACGCGTACGAACCCGCATTGAATTGAGCTGCGTGTATGCGTATAGACCTACGTGTGTTTGCGGATCGGACTCGGACTGAAGTCAACTAGTCTTTGCCGAGGTAGGGCGCCAGTCAGAAGAAGCACTTCAACCATCAACTGCTGTATAATCATCTCAAGGGATCACAGCCCCGCTTTCATTCAGGTGCAAATAAAATTGTTGCAAACCTGGCTACAGCAGCTCGGGGATCACACGAAGTGGATGCAACTTTTTCAATTCAAGTCAAACAAATCAATACAAAAACTGACCGGGAACTTTTGGGAGCAAATTGAAATAATGGCAAAGAAAACGTGTTCTTTGTTTGTTTAATTGGATGGCATGGGTAAAAGAAAATACAACCCTTATCACGGCAGTTTGATGAAATAGGTTCCCCTCCAACACGGTGTGGTTCGCCAATACTGTAAGGGACCATCAAAACCCCGCCGTAATTCATTTCAACACCGAGCCTGTAGAATGTCAACATGAATGGGCAGATCTCACGGAAACGCTCTGGAAATTTAAACAAACTCGCCCCCCCCCCAAAAAAAAAAAAAAAAAAAAAGGAACTTCGATATGAAGGGAGCGATATTTTTGTTTCTCCCCCCTGACTTTATCTAAGGGTCGGCGGCGGTGTCTGGACACAGACGTGTGTGGACAGACAAGCTGTCGGCTTGTCCGTTCTCCCTTGGTAGGCATCGAGGGTAAAGGGACCGATGAGGGGGTTGGGGTAGCGCCTGCGGTGACCTCGGCTCCTATTCTGGGGCGACCTCCAAAAAGCCAGCACCCCCCCCCCCTCGCACACACCCACACCCACACCCGCCTTTGATCCCCGCCGCCTCCCTTCTGCGTTTTGATGAACTACCGAACAGCGCGCGGCCGGATAAGACCAGCAAGTTTTGCGCGGCGGAATCGCAAAATGTGGAAAGTTTATCTTTAAAGTCTCGAGGGACAGCATGCAGGACCTTTCTCGATTTCTCGATTTGTTTCCAATTAAGGGAAGATCGGAGACCCTTTAGAAAAACAGGCCTACCTTTGGATTTCATCCTCTCCACGAACGGCTCTGGTCGCTCCGAAATAAAAAAAAGATGCATCCACTGCCGCAACATTCAACCCTTAAAGGGTGCCTGAAATAAAAAGGAATAATTATGATGCGTAATCGATCAGAGAGGGTATGAACTTCCATGAGAGAGGAAAACTGATTATGTCACGCCCTTCACGAATGAAAACTCTTCGTAATTAAAGATCATCGATTACCGCTGTGTTGACAATGAGTGTGGCTTGTTCCCCTTGGCCAAGCATAACCTAGTATGTTAGATATTAGGATGTGTGGGACTGCCTATAGGATCCAGAAGGACCTTATCGGGTCAAGCTAGGTCCGCAAAGGAACCTATGTACGTCTTCAGGTCCCGCCTGAGCCTTCAGTCCATGTGGGACCTTGCAGGACTTCTCCAGTTGCCGCTAGGTACTCTATTGCAGGACCTGAGGAAGTAGCAGGAACTGAGACCTTGGCCCTTTTCCAAAACCCGGCTTCGACTCCGTCTCTGTTAATGTTATCCAAAAGCTGAAATCACTGGTTATAGTTCTTTGTTGAAGTTGAGGCTTTGGATTCTTTTTTTCAAAACGCAGTCTAACATTCAAAAAACGAAGCCAAGGGTTTTCGTTTTCATGCGCTGTACTTTAACATGGATGAAAGAACTAGAGACAAAGCCGGAGCCTAAGCCGGGGTTTGGAAAATCTCATTATCACAGGTGATAATGAGATGAAAAGCAGAAGCAGGTTTGAGGTGACACCGCAAAAGTAAAAGTTCTCTTTATTGAGTAGAGAACTTTTACTTGGTGTCACCGCAAACCTGCTCCTTCTTATCAGGTCATGTTAGGTTCCCACAGGAACCTACAGGTCCTAGAGCCTCAAGGAACGTACGTTCCAGTGTAAAGAATAGCAAATATGAACAGAATCCACACCCTAAGCTTCTTCCTTGAGGAACAGGATTCTTCTGAGCACATAATAAGTGTCGCGCTTTCTACTGAGATCTCGTGAGATGTATCTTAATAGGGTGCAGCACACAAAATCCATCCAAGATGGCTCCGCCGAGCTGATTATCATAAAATGTGTACCCACAACTTTTTTTAATAAGGGGTCTTTGGAGGCTAATTAACTGATACATTGTAGAACAAGTGAAGCTTAAGACAACCTGGGGGTTCACTCTTCAATTTGGTTTGTAATTTGGACCATATCTGGCTTTAAATGTGGCCCTATTTGGCTGTGGAAATGGAGGGGTCCATCCCAAAATCCTTGCAGAAATTCGGCTTGGACGGCTACACATTTTCGGGGTGTTTTTTTCTGGGGGTAATTAGCAAAAAATCTAATCGGCTAAGAGCAATAAATTGAAAAGAATCTGAGAGATGAAGGTCCAAACTACAATTTTAAGTATAGCAACAAGAACTGAGAGACTTTTGGGCATGGGATAATTGGCTTTGAAAGTGAGTGTTTTTCTACAGTGTTCAATATGAGCTCTATTTAGTGTTCTGCACCCTTAATAATTATTATCGACCGCACTCCCGCAAAGGGAGGACCGCTCGCGACCCCGGTCAGAGCGGTCGTTTTGGAGAGGGCCTCGCGGTAACCACGGGCTGTGACTCGGGCTCTGGTTATGGCTTTGCCTACGCCACCGGAAAAGAGAACAGAGGCTTTTGAAATGCGATGCTACAGAAGATTGTTTGGCAAAAGTTGGAAAGACCACCGAACAAATGAGTCTGTCAGGAGTGAAATCCGTAAGAGAGTTGGAGAATTTGAGCCATTACTAGAAGTAGCACAGAGGAGAAAGTTGCGACGGTTTGGACATGTTAGCAGAAGACCTGGAACACTGGCGCATGGTGTCATGCATGGAATGGTTAATGGAAGTAGGGGAAGAGGTAGACCTAGAGCCAACTGGAGTGGAGATGTTGGAAAATGGACTGGACAAACAGTGGTGGAATGCGTGAGGACAGCTCAAGATAGAAAGAATTGGAGGAAGACACTCAACACTGTGCCCCAACGGCTTTTAGCTACGGGAGGGACCTGACCTGATGCCATCGGCACTTGAACCCCTAGACTGCCTATACTCAACGTATATCACCGCTCTCGTCACCTAACCCCTAATAGGTGGCGGCCTTCCTAAAATACGGTCAACTATCTTTTGCCCGCATGGGCGGGCTGCTAGCTAACTGAAAACCGTGGCTTTTAAAGTATCCCACCAGTCAACCGACAACCAAGCAGCCCAACAAATCAGTCAACCAATCAACCAACAATCCTTTCAATCAATCGGTAAAGCCGACCGACCAATCGTGCAACCTGCCAAAAGCCAAGCACCCCCCCCCCCAAAAAAAAAAGATTAAAAAAAAAAAGGGATGCCCAACCACCTACCGTAACTCCAGACACACTTGGCCCAGAATGAAAACTCTCTTAAATCAGAAACCTGACGACGACCCTGATGACAGAATCGAACAGTTAACGTGATATATACCCAGCCATTCCCGCCCAACCCTTCCGCCCTGCCCCACCCCCACCCCCACCCCCTAAAAAAAGGTATCAAATTTAAGAGAAGGGCTTAAGAGATTAAGGATGATAAGCAGCTAGTTTGACGCCACGTTATATTCCCCATATACCCGCAGCCCAAGGACGCCCGCACGACCGACGATCGGCCGACGGTCGGCAAAAGAACTGAGGGAGATTATTTTCGGAAATCATTTCGAGCGGTCCTCTCTGAGTTGGAGGGTGAGGGGGGAAGGGGGAGGGGTGTGTTTTTGGGGCGGCGGGCCTCTTCGCACCCGGAGACCGCCGCTTGTCCAAACAGTTCCGGACCGCGGAGGTTGGTGAGCGGCGCGCCGAGGCAGATCAGACGCCCGTGACACGACGGCGCGCCGGCTGTCACCGTCTCGGTCGACCCCCCACCCCCCTCCCTCCGAACAAAACCCTGGCGGTCTCTCAGTTCCCTTTTTGTCTCTCTCTCTCGCCTGCTCCCTGTCTCTCTTAAAAACCCCACGGGTATACTGCCGTTCGGCAAAACCCCTACGGTCTTTTTTTTTCAATCCCCACCCTCCTCTCCCTACCCAGAGGAGAAATTCGCCGGCTTGTTGCTCGGTTTTTTATTTTTTTTATTCCCGGCCTTGTTTTGGAGCAAGGAGGAAGGTGTGCCGATCTACCGGGTGACAGTATCGAGTTTCCTCCCCTCCGACCAGCCCTGGACCGGCCCGGAGACTTTGAAGTCTGGCCCGCGGAGAACCAATTAGACAGATCGAATTATCGTGGGGCGCAAATATTATCGGGTTGGGTCCTGACATTATGGAATGGATTTTTTTTTAGGGGGATTCAACGAATAGTTGGTTGTTATGAGGAGATATCAAGTAGTTTTCACATGCCAACATCAATGGAAAAAACTCAGTTAGGTCAATTAAGACATTTTGACTGGTTCGAGTTTTGACCAATTCATTCGGGCAGTAGACAAGATTATTTTGTTTAAAAGTTAGTGTACCATGTTATATCGAAATCTCAAAAGCAAACTTATCAAACTAAGCAAAAAAAATCATCCAGAGTTGAGAAAGGTCCTGCTAGGATCTACACGTAGGGCCATCCATTTTTTTTATTTCTGCATTTCGGTATTTTTTTTTTAGTCAGGACGCAGTTTGCAACCTATGCCCTTTTCCAAAGCCCGGCTTAGGTTCAGGCTCCGGCTTCGTCTCTGGTTCTTTCATCCATTTCAAGTACAAGGCATGAAAACAGGAAGCCTTTGGCATCATTTTTGAATGTTTGACTGAGTTTCGAAAAGGAACCCAAAAGCTTCAACTTCAACAAAGAATTCGTAAGAACTTGTATTTCAGCATTTGGATGACTGAGACGAAGCCGGAGCCGAAGCCTAAGCCGGGTTTTGGAAAAAATGGCCCTGATTACATAATTATAGGCTACCGTATCTTTTTCATTTTCAACAGGCCTAAACATGGCTCAGGTGACCCGAATGATGCGACGTGTAAACGAAATGAAAAGAAATGAGATGGTTTATCAATTTATAATTATACGGCTTCCCGAATATGCCTCCAAGTTTTTTCCCCCTTTATCTTTTGTACAATTAATTCATTCTAATGTTTGTGAATAAGCTTTCCGCTTAAGGCTTATACATGTATGTGTTCCGCTTTTCCCATGAAGCATGGAAATAAAGGTGAGTTTGAATTGAATTGAATTGATACACTGTCTTGTGTCAGTGCAAACGAAGACAACAGTCAACAGAACCAAGTTTACAATCACACATATCGCCGAGAAGACGGACGAACGGATGGGACCAACGGTACGCTACAGTATTTCAGAGGCGCGCTTCGCGGTCAGAGCGACCTGGGCTTACCGTGGTAAACGCGGGGCTTACCGTGGTAAACGCGGAGCTCACCGTGGTAAACGCGGGGCTTACCGTGATAGACGCGGAGCTTACCGTGGTAAACGCGGGGCTTACCGTGATAGACGCAGAGCTCACCACGGTAGACGCGGTAGAACTATTAGAAGACAAAATATCATTTCCTTTTTGACCGGACCGGGATTTGAACCCGATACCTCTCGTTTTGCGTACTATAATAATTATAGTGCTTCCCACCTGAGCTATCGTCAACTAGTCTTTGCCGGGATGGGGGCGCCAGTCAGAAGCAATTCAACCATTAACTGCCGTATATCTCTAGGGATCATACCCCCACTTTGATTCAGATGCAAACAACTAATTGTTGTAAACCTGGCTACAGCAGCTCGGGGATCACACAAAGTGGATGCACTTTTATTTTTTAAATTCAAGTCTAACTGGGAACTTTTGAACATTTTTGAAAAAGTCTGTCTGTCAGAGACAAAGTTTTCTTTGCCATTTTTAAAATTTGTTCAAAAGTTCACAGTCTGTTTGACCAAAATATAAAATCATCGGCAATGCCAAACGAAAAATACTCAGGTTTCGTTCTTCTATAGTTTCTTTTTCGATTAAAATTACAACACTATCTTTTCACAATGATTTTATCCACAATTCCCTGCTCGATGCTAAGCTGTCAGTATCGGATTCAGTCATTTGGGGAATTCCAATACAAATACAGATAAAATATTCTGTTTATTGTTGGACGTGCATCTCATTCTGATAGCGCACTGGATTCAAAAGTACACACAACCACAGGTGTGTCACAGGTGTGTTACGGTACTTTATAAACCAACCAAATAAATAAACAGACATACAGGCCACAAACTAACCAACAAGACAGGCAGGTTGACAGACAGACGGGCAGTGAGGCAGACATGCATATATAATTATAGGCAGGCAGTCAGGCAAGCAAGGAGACAGACAGACAGACTGGCAGACATGCATTCAAGCAGCCAGGCAGGCAGGCAGACAGCTACAGACAGAAAGGAACAGACAGACAGACTGGTTGACATGCATATAGGCAGGTAGATTAGGCAGGCAGACAGACAAGCAAGCAGACAAACAGAAAGACTGACAGACATGCATTCAAGCAGCCAGGCAGGCAGGCAGACAGCTACAGACAGAAAGGAACAGACAGACAGACTGGTTGACATGCATATACGCAGGTAGATTAGGCAGGCAGACAGACAAGCAAGCAGACAAACAGAAAGACTGACAGACATGCATATAGGCAGCCACGCCGGACAGACAGCTACAGACAGACAAGCAGACAGACAGACTGGTGGACATGCATATAGACAGGCAGACAGACAGACGGACAGGCAGGCAGGCATACGGGCAACAGACAGACAGACAGACAGACAAGCACTGTAAACAGACAGGCAGATAAGTGAACAAACATACAGGCAGTGACGCGAGCAGGCAGTGCAGACAGGCAGAGAGGCAGACAGAAAAGCACTGTAAGCAGACAGGCAGATAAGTAAACAGACAGACAGCCAGGCAGGTAGGTTGAAATGCAGAGAGATCGGACAGCCAGGATAGATAGACAGACAGACAAACAGACAAACGAACAGAAACCGACGACGCTTCAGAGTTCAGACACCATTACGTCAGCCTCAAAAAAAAAATCTCAGCAACACCGGTGATAGTTATTTTTGCTGGCTTTCAGAAAACACAGCTATTGTACTATACGTGCGGACGTCTGATCTGCTCAACAATAATTATGTTCGCATTGACGAAGTATAACAATAACAGGTCCACACACAATGAACACTGCTTCACAATAATCCCCACTCACAGACAAAACCGCAAAATAACACCCAGTCGCGTCATCGCAAAACAAAAAATTGCCATTCGCACTGCTGAGGATAAAAAGAAATCGATTAGTAACTAGTCCCTCCCGAAAAAAACACACACTTCTTTCTGCTAGTAAGTCATTGTGCGTTTCTTAAAAAAAGAAAATAGTTCGCGCGCAAATCTATGAGGTGACTCGGTGGGCGGGACCGGACTGACTTTGGCGCCACCTCGATCCACCAATCAGCGTGCGGCGATGCCGTCACGACTATTTTAAGAACATGATGTCACAGTTGTCCCATTTTCTTTTCTCTCTCTCTCTCTCTCTCCCTCTCTCTAGATCTGCTGATGTGTTTTTTCTTGTGTTCCTTCTTGTTTGCGGTTAGCTTGTTTTTCTGTCGTGATAGCTTTTCGCACACCTGGTCAGGCGGGAAGGGGTGAGGGAGGGAGGGAGGAGCAGGGGGAGAGGAGGGTGAGAGAAAAAAATGGATTTTGAAAAAACAACCCTGGCAAGAATTGCGTGCGATATAATGGACCCAGTGTCTACGCTGCGGTTTTTGTTCCTATATCTTTGTCCGCCCGGTGGAAGTTCTACAAGTACAGCTGTGTCGTGCCAGAGTTCAATGCGCTGAATTATAAATCATCGAACTTAACAGTCACTGTATAGAGACTAATGATTATTTGTTTTGATATTTTATTTCAGTTTTGTTGTGTGCGTGGTGAAAAACAACTTCGCACCAGTCGACGGTCCTTTAGCGATTCGCTGAAGAGTGACAATGGTTTCGCTTCGGACGACCCCTGTGTAACCCCGTTTGGGATTTTTTTTTTTTAAATCGAAAATCCTCCTCAAACTATAACCCTCTTTCGGATGTAAGCCAAGTTGTTAGCCCATTTCTCACTCTCTGCTCTACTAATTGAACAGTGCGAATCTGTGCGACTCTTTCCAACTGTCCGTGGGATTTGGTTCAGCGAAATACAATGGTTGCTCCCTTACACTGAAAGGATTTATTGAAACCCAAATTTTAAACGCTTAAAACGTGCTTTGGGATTGGTTGATTTACTTTCTCGATTGCTTTGTTGGTTGTCTGTCTATCTGTCTGTCTGTATGGAGTCTGCCTGCCTGCATTTCAGTTTGTCTGTCTGACTGTCTGCCAATCTGTATGTCTGTCTGCCTGTCTGCCTGTCTGTCTGTCTGTCTACCTGACTGCCTGCTTGTCTACGAGCCTGCCCGTCTGTCTGTCTGTCTGTCTGTCTACCTGCCCGCCTGCCTGTCTGTCTACCTGACTGCCTGTCTGTCTACGAGCCTGCCTATCTGCCTGTCTGTCTGTCTGTCTACGAGCCTGCCTATCTATCTGTCTGTCTACCTACCCGCCTGCCTGTCTGTCTACCTGACTGCCTGCTTGTCTACGAGCCTGCCTATCTGCCTGTCTGTCTGTCTGTCGGTCTACCTACCCGCCTGCCTGTCTGTCTACGAGCCTGCCCGTCTGCCTGTCTGTCTGTCTGTCTACCTACCCGCCTGCCTGTCGTGTCTACCCACTGCAGGTGTGTGTCAGATTTTAGTACAGGCCTAAACGCTTCACACCTCAGACTAAAAGCCGTGATTACAAATTAAAAGAACCCGATCCTAAAGGGGTGGTCAGGATTAATAATCTTAATTAATGTTTGTGACGATCGTGCGGGTCAAGATTCCATTATTTTATTCCTTGATTCGGGCAAATCCTGGTTTAAGAATCAGTAAGAATCATTCACACACCCATCCGACGGATTGGCTTTGCACATGAACACCCCATGCACTCCTATCAATTACAGATGGAAGTAAAGCAGTACCTTTTTACTGTTCATTATTACTGTTTTCATTTTGAATCTAAAACAGGGCAAGATATGATGACTATAGTTTTGACCTTTTTTGAAAGACTTTACATGCCTTTGTTTTACCGTTTTGATGGGACCTGTTTGAAGATTGAGGACAAATTTATTTAATTTCCAACGAACTTACTGATTGCTGCCCCCTCCCGTCCAAAAAGAGACATTTTAAAGAGTCTCTCCCTCACACAGAAAATGATTAAAAATGGATGGATGACTAATCGGTCTCCACCTGAAGAACCTTGGTAATCATTGACTAGTTGCAATGTCGACTAATGGGCCAGCTATGTGGCATGGAGGGAGGGGGAGGGAGGGAGGGGAGAGGGAGGAGGAGGGTGGGGGGGGGTGGTGCGTGGAAGCATTAGTCATAACTGAATATTTTTGAAGAGTGATGTCATTGGATGAGTATTCTCGCCCCTGGATGGAGATAGAGAGAGAGAGAGAGAGAGAGAGAGAGAGAGAGAGGGAGAGAGAGAGAGAGAGAGAGAGGAGAGAGAGGGAGGGAGACAGACAGACAGACAGACAGACAGAGGGGAGAGGGGGAGAGAGAGGGAGAGGGGGAGAGAGTCAGACAGACAGAGGGGAGAGGGGAGAGGGATATAAGGAAAGCTAAAGAGAGAGAGAGGGGGGAGAGGGAGAGAGAGGGGGGAAGAGAGATGGAGGAGGGAGAGAGCGAGGGGAGAGAGAGAGGAAGAGAGAGAAAGAGAGAAAGAGAAAGAGAGAAATAGGGAGAGATGGAGAAGGGAGAGAGAGAGGCACAGAGAGAGAGTGACAGAGGGAGAGAGTGGTAAGGAAAGAGAGAGAAATGGAGGAGCGGGAGAGAGGGGGAGGGAGAGAAAGAGAGAGAGATAGAGAGAGAGAGAGGTGGGGAGAAGAGAGAGGCGGGGGGGTAGAGAGGGAGGGGAGAGAAGAGGAAACCGCAACATCCCTATCTCCGGCACGTGTTCAGCAGACGGTGAAAACCATTCTCACCGCCGACCCCCCCCTCCAAACAAAATCCAGCTTCGTCGGCGGGCGAAGCCCACAGAGCGTGCGTCATCGCCCATACGGGGCCGAGTCCGATGATCTAATGAAAGCTTATCTCATCTCGTCTCGTCCCGCTAATTCCACCGAAGCCCAGCGCTGCTTCCTTTCTGTGGAGCGACGGACCGGGGTACGGGCCAAGGCCCCACTGCGTTAACACGCACGCTCGTCGTCACCGCTAGAGAGACCCTTATTTTTTTATTTTTTTCTCCCTGGATCCGAGGGAGGGAAGTGCGGAGACTTCCCCCCCTGAGCCAGCAAGCTGACCGGTCACTATCATAGGCCTACCAGTAATTATCCTTCATTAAAAAAAATGAGGGCGGGAAGTGAAAACAACACCGGGTATATACGCACGCGGACAGGATTGACGTAAGCGATTGTAGGCCGTTTATACGGAATGAAGGCTTAGGCTGGGGCGTAGGCTTCTCCGTCTGACCTTGGTCTGGCAATACCTGAAAATCCAGGTTGTAGCTTGTTTTCGAATTTGAAGGTTTGTTGGCTTGATACGTACAGATCGAGTGACCGTTTACGAAATTAAGGCTTAGACTCGGGCTCATCAGGCTTCGTCTTCGTCTGACCTTGGTCTGACAAAACCTGAAAATCCAGGTTGTGGTTTGTTAAACTTTCCGAATTTGAAGGTTTGTTGGCTTGATAGGTACATATTGACCGTTTACGAAATAAAGGCTTAGGCTCGGGTTAAACTTTAGGCTTCGTCTCTTGTCTGACAAAGCCTGAAAATCCAGGTTGTGGTTTGTTTTCGAATTTGAAGGTTTGTTGGCTTGATACTGATAGGTACAGAGTGACCGTCTACGAAAACGGAAGGCGTATATAGGCTCAGCCTTAGGCTTCGTTCATATTTCTCTTACCCGTTATAATATCACAGGAATCTAGAAACAAGCGTTTGGCCACAGTTTCTTGGGGAATACTCTGTACCTATCAAGCCAACAAACCTTCAAATTCGGAAACAAACCACAACCTGGATTTTCAGGTTCGGTCAGACGGAGCCCGAGCCCGAGCCTAAGCCTTCATTTCGTAAACGGCCTATCGCTGCCTCAACACGTATTCATTCTTATTATTATTCCCGCCATGAAATGCACTCGTTGTTGATGTGTTTTCTTTCTTTGCTGTCAGTGTTCGCGGACTCTGGAAAACGACGTTGACGGATTAACGGTGGTTGTAGAGCGCGCCCTCACTCGACCGAAGTTGTTCGAAAAAAAAACGGGAAAAAAAAGAGATGAGGATGGCCGGAGACACTGTTTGGTTGAAATGACTTTCCATCGAGAAAATCGAACAAAACTCATCATTGGTGTGAAGTTTTAAATGATTCATATAACCATGGAGGTGCCACCAACCTCCATGATATAACCTAACAGGGTATGATTAAAGTGATATACAAAAATGTGGCAAACTGCTTACTGACTAAAATTACCAAAATGCAAATCTTAAAATTTAGTGGGCCTGACGTTTCGATTCTAGCAGGACCTTTCTCAAAGGCAGAGGGTATGATTAAAAGTAGAATTCAAGCAGGGGTGGTTTGAAACGATGAATTTTGGTTCATAAACGGGAACTGTGTGCCTATACTACGCTCACCTTGGTCGGGTTTCGAGCACGTACGTCATGTACGTGGGGCTTCTGTTGGTTGGTCGGCTGTCTGTCTGCCTTTTGAGCGTATCCGTGTGTCCGTCTTTCTAAACCGTCGGCCTGAAAGCTCGCACGGTAAGGACAGTTCTCCCGTCTTCCTGGTCGTCCGTGTAAATCATCCTATAATGAATAAGCATCTTTAAAATTCAAGTCAATCCAAATAATGGAAGGACTAGATGACTATTAAATTTTAATTGGGAAAGCCACCATCCAAGGGTTGGATAGCTCGTATTGTATAAGAGCGCTGGTTCGCAAAACCAGAGGACTTGGCTTCAAGTACCGGTCCAGTCAAAGTTGTCTTTTTGTACTTTTTCCAATCTTTAAAATTTCGAGGCTTGATACGTTTCGTGCCAAGCAGGAGTTTAGCAAAAATGTCACTGAAGTCGGTAAAATCAGTTTGCAACATTTTTTGTTCAATAAAAAAAAATCCTACAAACTTCTAACTGACTTAATATAGGAGGGTTTGCGGTGACGTCATGTATAAGGTCTCTTTAAAGCGCCTACACAACATTGGTCGAGGTCAAAGAATAGCATCCATACGTTGTCTGATCAAACATATGCATGAAATAGCACACTTGTGAAAATTTCAGTTCAATCCGCCAACCGAGTCTCGAGAAAATCGTGAAAACCGCTTCATTTGTTTCGCGAAAATGCAGCATTTACCGCCGTACTGTTCCGAAAAATAGTTTAGATCTCGGTGAGACGTAAACGATTTCTTTTACTCTTTTCTCCCAAAATACAACATTTTAGGCAGAAATATCTCAGTAAGAAGTTTCTACTATAGCCATCTTCAAACTGTATAAGTTTCATGTAAATCTGTGAACATTTCTGTTTTTCGATCTTACCAATGTTGTTATAGGGGCTTTAAGAAGAGGTGTGGTTCTGAAAAGAACCTGATCAGTGGTAGCTCGACGTTCCGGCCAGTATGCTCTGGCCGTCATCAGGAGATGACGACCTCATACAAGTCTTGCAAGTTATAGAACGTCACCGCAAAACCACCCACCGTGCAAAGCTTTAAGTCTTATTCAATCAACATGACCTTAATGACCACAATGCAAATCTCAAAGATCTAATTTTGAGGGCCTGACGTTTCGATCCCAGCAGGACCTTTCTCAAAGGCAGTCTGCCGTTTCGATCATAACAGGATGCTTCTGAGAAAAATCCTGCCCTGACAGAAACCTCATACCCTCGACATTAATATTTTGAGCTGATAAAAAAGTGGGTCAAGCAAATGAAGGAAAAACTGACTGGGACCATTTTTAAACGATTTTGAAAAAATAATTTTTCGATCCTAGCAGGACCTTTCTCAAAGACATGACCTTTCTCTTCCTGCCTTTGAGATAGCTTCTGCTAGGATAGGAAAGTCAGGCCCTCCTAATTTTTCATTATTCGCTTTTTTTTGGTCATTATTATTTTTTAGTCAGGAAGCAATTTGCAAGATTTTTGCATGTTACTGATTTTGAGAAATGGCAGAGAAAACTTGGACTGGATCGGTCCAGTCAAGGTTTTCTTTGCCATTAAAAAAAAAAAAAAAAGGAATAAGAGCTCTCCGAGGAATTGTGTAATAACGATGGAGCAAAGAAGGGGGTTGCTTTGGGCAAGGGACCCATCCGTCAAAATTGACTCATATTATCCCCCCCCCAAAAAAAAAAAACCTCAGAAAGAACAAACCCCCCCCCCTTCCAATGAGGCAACGTGGGTGGGCCACACCTCAATATCCCCACACTGCGCCACACAGTAGTCTCCGTGTGTGGGCCGCGCAAACGGCACAATTATTGGTGTCGATTCCCGGAGGCTATTTAGGCAAAAGTGAGAAAACTGAGAAAGAAAGACCGGTAATGCCCTCCACGTGTGCCGTGTACCGCTGCACCCCGCCGCTGCTCGTATTACCAACGCCACGCTCAATAACGTCTCTGACATTGACATTGCTCCGTGACAATGACTGACAATGGAGAACTCTGTTCTTGGGCATTTTGTGATCCGGCACAGCATATTGAGGAATTCCCCCAACTTTTAAGATTTTGAGATTTTCTAATGATGTGAAAGAGTATACCATTAGCTTTCAAATGATATCAAAATATAATATCCTCTAATACTTAAAATTTCCGAAAATACAAAAAAAAAGGAAATTGATTTGTAATCGAATCGTGAAGATACTTTAACTTCAGGCGTTGTTTACTCAAAAAGTGTTTTGGTGGGATATTCCTCATGTCGTTGTGCCGGGTCACATTTTGGGGGGATCAGACTCTCTGGGGATTGATGCGACAGCGCCACCTTACGGCCAGATGCAGCCAACCAGACCGCGGCACAAGTTCACAAGACTTTAAAAAAAAAAAAACATTAAACAAACAGAAAAGGTGGCACTATTTCGTTTCAAAACAATTGATTTAGATTTCAATTATTGCATTTCGACTGGACCGGCGGAGTTGGACCCGAGAACCTTTGGTCTTAATGAGCCGACCATATTTTTGTACATGCCTGTAAATGTAATGAACTCTCTTGACGGATCTTTAATGAACTCTGCTATAGGTCATAGAAAAGGTCAGATGGTATCGAGGATTCGATCCTATAGCTACACAAGGGGGCCCTTTTTTTTAAAGAAAAAGACTGCTAGAAAATTCCTGCTATCTTCAAGGATCGATCGACAGTTCTGCTTCTTTAAAAATCCAGTGTTTCGCTTCATTTTATGCTTTAGGCAGTTTGTGTTACTTTAAAAGGCCTATCTAAAAAGAACGAAAGAATTAAAAGAGAAAAAAAAACGAAAAATAAAACATGACTTAACCGAGACTTGAACTCGGGACAACTGGCTTAACGCACCAGCGCTCAACCCACTGAGCTATCCAGCCCTTAGATGGTGTCCTTTCCAAAAAAAATGTCAACTATTCTTTGCCGGGGTGGGGGCGCCGGTCACATAATGCAGGGATCACGCCCCCCCCCCCCCGTTTTCATTCCGATGCAAACAAAAAATGACACTTTTTTTTTAAGAGGGGAAGACTGACGTGTTCGATCACTGGAAGCTAGCTGGACCTTTCTCAAAGGACTCGAGTTTTCTTTCTGTGTCCTTTCTCCTTCGAGTTTGACAAAGGTCCTGCAAGGATCGAATCATCTACAATATTACTGAACTCTCTAGGCCTACATAATCCTGATTATCAATCCGATTATTTTGGACAGACCGCCAGACGATCGAGTCTACATCCAAGCCTATTTGTTACCCGGCACAGCATAACGAGGAATAACCCCCACTTTTGTGATTTTGAGATTTTCTAATGATGTGAAAGAGTATACCAATAGCTTTCAAATGATATCAACATTATTTCTGTGTGAACTGTGTTGTAAATAGTACAAGGGGATTTCGCTCGTTCATTTGGTACCAGACACAATATAGCAGCACCAGTCTAACTCTCGAAAGCGGCCACTCAAAAAGGCAAGAACTTTATATTTTCATGAAAACAGTACACAAACACTCCCCCGAAATCCTCGGTTTTTTTTCAACATTTAGAGACGGATTTCGGAAAAAATCCTTTAGACATAATATCCTCCAATACGTTGACTTTCCGAAAATAAAAAACAAAAATTGATTTTTTAATCGAATTGAGAAGATACTTTGACTTCAGGCATTGTTTACTCGGAAAGTGTTTTGGTGGGATATTCCTCATGTCGCTGTGCCGGGTCACATTTTGGTTACACCCACGCATTACTGTTAAATCTGTAAGTGTAACGTAATGCTATAGGCCTACTTCCTAAGTCGTTTTCAGGCAACGATCCGCGGTCCATCCGGGTGACAACCGGTAATAATAAGTAATAAAAGCCCCATAATTACACTGGCTTCCCTTGTTTATGCACCCCACGTCCCACCCACCTAGGGGACCCCGTGTACGATTACAGTGGAGTCCCGGTGAATAACCGGTTTTTGTTTTAAAGTAGATATCTTGCATTGAATCAAACCTTTCACGAATAATTGATTATTTTGTAGAAAGTGAAACTGCATGACAACTTGACAATCACTTCAGTTGGTCATTAAGACATTAACCATTTTGGTCGATTTGATCGAATTGAGATCTCTTTACGAAAACTTACCTCTGCCTGTAGGTTCGTTGGAATGTCAGAACTTTAATGCGTGCCAATTATACATGTAAAAGCTGTTTTTTCCGTAAGAAAAATATGGATTTAAAGATCAAAATCACGATTGCCTTTCAGAAGTTCACACACCGTGAACGGCTAGCAATGAATGGCCAATGGAGGGCGCTGTTTAAGGAAAACGCACATGGGTCGTTTTCCTGACAGACAGCGATCGTCACAAAAAGGTAAACATGATCGTTACGTATCACTATCAACATTATTTTTGCTGTAATGTATTATGTAATGTGGTAATTAATCGCCCGTGCTTTATTCAGCACTGTATGCTCGGTGCTTTGCTCGATGACTTGGTGAAAAAAGTACGGAAAGCCTGGGCAGGATTCGAACTCACGACTCCTGCTAGAATTTCTGAATCTGAGGGAGACATCCTTACCCACTTGACCATCGAGGAATTCGACAACTTCCATGTGTATTTCTAGATACAATAATTTCAGCCCTTGTAGTTGTACTACTACTAGACTTGGTTACTCCTTTTTATCCATTTTTGGATTTCGATCGTCGTACTTTTGTATGACAATCGAAATCCAAAAGTGTTCAAAAAGAAGTACAAGGGCTAAAGAGAGTCTGTAGCTAAGTAAGTCAGTGTATTCGAATGTAGTCCGAGTAACTTGGACCCGACAAGTCACCCTTTTTTAATCTAAATTTGAAATTTGGAGGGTCGGGTGTCACGAAACTTCCCAAAACTAGCTACAGTACTAGTAGTAGTAGTTTTAACCAAGGTTTAGTTTTACTTCTTTTTCAACATTGTTTTATTTTGATCGTTGTCAGTTTAGTTTGAAATGGTCCGAGTACAGACAGAGGTGCATTCACTGTAGCCCTTGTATGATGATCAGTATTGCTCTAAAAAGAGCTGGTTACTCAACGTTTCAGGCAGTGTGTACTCTGCCCGTCGTCAGGAGACTGATGGTTTAAACTTTAATTGTCATTATCTTTGATTTTCTTGTTGGTCTTTTTTTTTCCCGCGATCTGTCCTTTGTCTGATGCTGCTAGATTGGAGTCCAGATGGCCAAATATTACTGTCACTGTGTCGCTGAGCTTCAATTCGCAATGCCGCCAATTCCGGGCGAAGAGCGCCTCCCGGTGTCTGTACGATGCACAAGAGCTTTCTGCAGGTATAGCGCTAGATGTTTAGTTGAGTGTCGAGCAAGTGATCAGCGATCAATAATCAATTGGGTCATTGACCCTACGGCCTTTCACCCTTTGAACCTCCGCCCAATCCCCTCGGCCAAGATTTGAACTATTCCAAGTCGTCAATCTAACCATAATTATAAATAGTGGTATACAAAAATGTTGCAAACTGCTCACTGACTCAAATTACCAAAATGCAAATCTCAAAATTTATTGGGCCTGACGTTTCGATCCTAGCAGGACCTTTCTCAAAGGCAGAGAAAGGCCTTTGAGAAAAGTCCTGCTAGGATCGAAACGTCAGACCCACTAAATTTTGATATATTTTTGTATAAATACAAATAAAAGAGGACCGGTCAAAAAACCTTGGTTGACCAGTCAAGATATGAGTTTAGGTAACTGGTCCGGTTGACCAGTAGTAAAATAAATTGTGGGGAAATCCCGAAAATGCCCCCATTGCCCTTAGACTATTAGTGTAAAGTATTATTTCTTTGACAGCTGTCAATTAAAGCATAATTTTAATTAATTTTTTTTATGCCTCAGTGATGCAGACTTGTACGAGAAGGGTCTTTACGGTAAGTCTTGCCCAGTGGAAGATGAGCATTTGGGCAGCGACTCCGAGGTTGACAATCAGCAGTTTGACGCCGACGTTTCACTCCGCCAGTCGCGATGCGGCCAGCCGTCGAGGAGCACCGGTGCTGACCGATCGCAACCGCGGCAGGGGACCGGCCTTCCGGCAGACCAATCGGCGGCAGCGGGTGGTGGCGGTGGTGGCGGCGACGTCGTCCGGTCGGAGGAGGGCGGATATTCGTCGGGCGCGGTCCAGCCCGAGTCTGCCAGCCGGGGTCAGCCGAGGCAGAGCGAGGCGAGCAATCCCCTCACCCGGCCCGGTGCCGCCTCCCGGGCTGAGTCCACCTCAGAGGAGGAGCTGATGCGACAGATGGGCCTCCCGCTGAGTTTCGTCCAATCACTGAACAACCTGGACGAGGTAGGCCGTACCGCTTGCTCAACTTAAATTTGAGTTTAACTTCTTGAATATGAGTCTCAAAATTTTCTCAAAGGTCCTGCTAGGATCGAAATGTCAGGCCCACTAAATTTTGAGATTTGCATTTTGGTAATTTTAGTCAGTAAGCAGTTTGCAACATCTCTTGAATATTAGTTGAACTCTTGAATATGAGTTATGTGTTTTATATGTTTCCATGGCGATTTTAGGATGAGTCCTCTCGTTGCCGTTGGCCGAGGCGACACTTGACTCTCGCTTCTAACTCCGAATCATTTTCACGCAGGACGAGAACGTGCCCAGAGTGAGACGTCGCACAAAGCCGCCACAAAAGAAACAGAAGAGAAAGAAAAACAACAAGGGACGGGCGTGGGGTCACGACCTGGATCTTTCCCAGCATGCATCTGACGCATCCCATGATGCACCGGGCTTCCAGTCCGAGGACGAAGAGGATCGCGAAGAACCGTCGCCCGGCTCGCGGGAGGCTCCGTCGCCAGGCGGTTTGGACACTGTTGAGGGTTGCCACGGTGATGGTATCCATGGTAACGATGCTGCAGGGGAGCCAGAGGCATCGGACAGCTGGGAGCAGTACTGGCTAGTGTACGGCGAGAGTCTCCTCTGGGAGAACTGGGTCCAGAAATATCCAGACCAGGCAGCGGGTGAAGGAGTCTCTGCAGAATGCCAGGAGGTTGTGGGTCAAAGTTCTACAGACCTTGCCAGTTGTGGGGATGATCATTCTACAGACTATCAAAGTGGCGCGGATACACATTCTGCAGACCCTTTGAGTGGCGTAGATACACTTTCTGCAGACCCTTTGAGTGGCGTGGATGCACATTCTGCAGATCCTTTGAGCGGTGTGGATGCACATTCTGCAGACCCTTTGAGTGGTGTGGATACACATTCTGCAGACCCTTTGAGCGGTGTGGATGCACATTCTGCAGACCCTTTGAGTGGTGTGGATGCACATTCTGCAGACCCTTTGAGTGGCGTGGATACACATTCTGCAGACCCTTTGAGTGGTGTGGATACACATTCTGCAGACCCTTTGAGTGGAGTGGATAAACATTCTGCAGACCCTTTGAGTGGAGTGGATACACATTCTGCAGACCCTTTGAGTGGAGTGGATACACATTCTGCAGACCCTTTGAGTGGAGTGGATACACATTCTGCAGATCCTTTGAGAGGTGTGGATTCAAGTGGTGCGGTCGAATGGACGGACGAGTGGAAGCGTCTATGGGACGACCACTGCACCGAGGTCTACTGGTACTACCACCAGTACTACCACGCCAATGTTAAAAGCCAAGAAGGCGGGGCGCCAGACGAGGTCCTCAGCAGCCAATCAGAGACCGGCGCTGGGAAAACGGACCAATCGCGAGAGGCCGCCTTGCAGACCCCGTGCGCCGGAGAGAGTCTGTCGCGGCAACCGGACCGAAGCGGGTCCGTCAATGTCCTGGATCGGCTGCGAACGAATTCCACGGAGCGAAGCTCTCCTGAAACGTGCACAGTGGACCCTGTTGACCCAGTGCGGGACGGTCCTGTGGACTCTGAGAGAGTTGGCAGAGACGTTGGCGCTGATGATGATCAGGATGAGGACGGGGAACCGTCTGACGGCAACCAGAAACGGAAGAAGGCAAGCCAGGCACCCTCGGGCAGTGAGAGCGCCCCCACGCAGCCAGGAGGTGAGCAGCCTTGTGTCCCGCCGAGAGTCTTGTATTTTCCAGATGCTTTAGGCCACCAGCGCGTGTTGAACCGTACTTTCTGCTCACACACAAACACGACGGCATCAGTTGTGTGCTGTGCATCAAATTCAGCAGTAGCCCTGTGGCCAAATGACAGTTGACATTGTGTCGGGCCAGTTGAAGGCCATTCCCAAGTGGCCAGTTGGAATAAAATCCATCTCTAGTTCACAAAACCAAATGCATCCCCGTTTTTACGCCCTGTAATTTAAAATGGATGAAAGAAATGGTCAGAGCCTGAGCCCAAGCCGGGGTTTGGAAAAAGACCCTTTTTTTAACTGTGCATTTTTTTATTTTTTTTTGGCTTGTAGGGAGTGGTGGCGGAAGACTCCATTCACGCACCGGGGGTGATGGGTTGGGCTGTGGAGGGGATGGTGAGGAACCCCCAGAGGACAGACCAGCCAAGATAAAACGAAGGTACCCCCCAAAAAATAATCTATTTTGCCCAAACTCTAAATTTCCTTTTCAATAACTATCAACTTAGATAAGACTTGAAGGTTTGCGTTGTGGAAATACTAAGTGGAAAGTTTGCAGTGACTCCATGTAGGCACCACAACGGATCTTTTCAGAGCCGCACTCCTCAAAAGAGATGTGTTACATGGTGTCACAGCAAACCTTCCACTTGGTACTTCCACCATGCAAACCTTCAAATCCTATCTAGTCTGAGTTACCGGGCTCTTTTCAGAGCCACACACTCCTTCTCAAAAGAGATGTGCTACATGGTGTCACCGCAAACCTTCCACTTGGTACTTCCACCGTGCAAACCTTCAAATCCTATCTAGTCTGAGTTACCGGCTCTATTCAGAGCCGCACTCCTTCTCAAAAGAGAAGTGCTACATGGTGTCACCGCAAACCTTCCACTTAACTGTCAACATCGTTCCTAAAAAATCCTATGAATACCATACTACTTTGTAATTTCTAGGAATCAATGGGCCCGTTAAGTTCACCTGTTCACAACAAAACTGAGAAACTGAGAAAAAGGAAGGTTACCGACCGAAAAATGACATGCAGCGGATACTACGAATCACTGGTACCCATCTCACCCACCCATGAGGAACAAGCACGCTGCCCTAGAGAAGAGCTTGTATCAAAACCGCAAATCAAGATTGAACAACCACCAAGCAAGAAGCCATTTTGTCGGTCCTCAAGTTTGATTCCGGACAAGAGTCTTTTCTTTGTTGGCCTTCCCAGTTCTTCAGTTCTTTTCCACATTTTTGAATAAATTCCTGCTTGTCTTTTTTTGTTTCCCTTTCGCCTTTTCGGTTTTAGTCACGAGTTGGATGCTGATGACGAGGATGGCGATGGAGACATTTTGTCGCAACTGGGTCTGAGCTACTACGATCCAAAATCATCCACGTAAGTTCATGACCGATCCCTCCACCACAACTCTCCATCCATCCATTAACACTTAGTCAAAATGGTTCCACAGCAGTTGATGTCCGGCAGCCAGTTTCAGGAAAGGTTGCGTAAGTTACGCAACGTACAAATGTTGCGTAAGTCTTGCGCCACAGTGACTCTTTTCAGCAATCTTTAGAAAAGGCAGCAAAATGTTGCGTACCGGTACGCAACATTTGAAGTTTCGTGAAGTGGCTGCTGATTTGTTGTCCGGCTCAATACTTGAAGTCAACACAAAATGACTGTTGCAAACTGCTCACTGACTAAAATGACCTGCTGTACATAAATCTCAAAAGTTAGAGGGCCTGACGTTTCGATCCTAGCAGGACCATTTTCGGTGCTAATTTATCAACAAAATATAACCCCAATCCGAGGGGAGGACTAATGTTTCTGATAAATGTTGTCTTCTCTTTCTGAAAAAACCAACAAACAAACAAACCGCCCAAACCCAAAAGGTACTCGGAACGGCCGTCGTTTTCCTCGGTGAAAGTGCGCTACCTCCGCCGAGATGCTAAGAAAAGTGCCACTGTCCTGAACATGAGGAAGACGCCGATGCACATCCGGTTTAACGACGACGACAAAGACGACAAAGACAAAGATTGTGTCCTAGTCGCCGAGAGAGACGGACGAGTTCGGGGCGCCTCCAAGGCATCGAAGAAAGCTCGCCAAGAAGCGGAGAGGAAGAAACCGGAGACGGGGCCAGTCAGCGACAGCAAAGCACTGGGCCGAGTCAAAGATTTCTTGGCCGTCCGGACGGACAAAGCGGAAGCCAGGACTATCGGCCAGGAGGGAGCATTAAGTTCGGACGAGACGGCGATTGCCGGCTCCGCAGCTGAGACTCGGAAGAATGTCGCAGACTCGGACGAGGACAAAGAGGCTCCGGACAGCCGAGATCTCTCCCAGGAGGGTCTCGGGGACGAAGACTCGGCACCGGACTCTGGAGAGGTAGCCCCCCTCGATCCTGAGACATCGTCCGAGAGAATCACTCCGGAAGATGCCGGCATGAGCGGCGCCGACGGAGAAGACGGCGCTCTGTCCACGGCCCGTCGGAGCGGCGGCCCGGCGACGGATTTGCTCCGAGACTCCAAGCTGGCCGACTACCCGGAAATACTCGACAAGCCCGACCTGATGAAGTACTGGGCTCAGCGTTATCGGTTCTTCTCACGCTTTGACCACGGCATCAAACTAGACGAAGGTATGCATCAGATCTTACTGGCTTGGCCAATCTTAACAGCAATGACTCAGTTAGGAAGGGGTTTATGTGAAGCACATTTTTCTAAAGACATCACATAGTTAGGCAGATTTCTGAGTTAGGCAGATTTCCGATTTAGACCAATTCCAGAGTAAGGACGATTCCGGGGTTTGGCAGATTCCAGAAAATGACGCACCTGGTGAAGTTTGTCTTCTTTCTCTCTCCTGTCATTGCAGAAGGCTGGTACTCCGTCACCCCGGAGAAGATAGCCCGGCACCACGCCCGACGATGCCGCTGCGATCTGGTCGTCGACGCCTTTTGCGGCGTCGGCGGCAACGCCATACAGCTGGCCTTCACCTGCGAGCGAGGTAAAGCCGTTTCCATGCCAACCATGTTTTATTATAGACACGTTCTGTCGAGTTGTGTCTCCAATAGTCTTTTTAATATCGATACATTAATAAGATCTACTTCAGATTTTTTTAATTTTTTTTTCATTTATTTTTTTTCTTCATATTTTTAAATCATTTATTATTATGGTATCTCAAACTGCTAATTTTTATCTGTTAAAATCCTAAAAACTGAATGGCGCCTGCACCCCTGCCTTGAATCTCTTGGTCGCTCACTCGCAGTCGCACGGCACAATTTATTGGACCTTCAGTGATTTTCAGAAAAATGACTTTGTCGGTCACTTACATCCCTGGTTTGGCAGCATGCAGAACACCTGTCAGTGTCGATATCGTTAGAGCCTTATTCCCTTTTTTTGGTGGCTCCAGTGATTGCCATCGACATAGACCCGGTCAAGGTGGCCTACGCACGCCACAACGCCGCGGTGTACGGGGTGGCTGATCGCATCGAGTTCATCCAGGGGGACTACTTGCGCCTGGCGGAGGGACTTCGGGCCGACGTGGTCCTGCTCAGTCCTCCCTGGGGCGGCCCGGACTACTTGCGGGCCAAGGTCTACGACGTGGGCTCCATGATGACCCCAGATGCATATCCTTTCAGATTTTTTTTTTTTTAAATCCTCCCCAAAACTCAAAACCTTCCAATTCATTTTCTAAATCTCTTAAAACCTCTCTAATTTTCTCATCATCTTCACACAATCAAAAGATGTGATATACACAAATGTTGCAAACTGCTTTACTGACTAAAATTACGAAAATGCAAATCTCAAAATTTAGTGGGCCTGACGTTCCGATCCTAGCAGGACCTTTCTTTGCCTTTGAGAAAGGTCCTGCTTGGATTGAAACGTCAGGCCCACTAAATTTTGAACAATGAATATCTTAAAGTGATATACAAAATTGTTGCAAACTACTTACTGACTAAAATTACCAAAATGCAAATCTCAAAATTGAGTGGGCCTGACGTTTCGATCCTAGCAGAGTGACTCTGCCTTTGAGAAAGGTCCTGCTAGGATCGAAACGTCAGGCCCACTAAATTTTGAAATCAGAAGAAGTACTCAGTTTGTGGTAACACCTTGCAAAACTCTTTTTTTTGTGAGTATGTGTGGTTCTGAAAAGAACCAGAGGAACTTGACGTTTCAAACAGTAGAACAAAGAGTTCTTCCGGTTCCACTTACAGTACTCTAAAATTCAGATGCTGAAGATTTTGTACAGGGCTGCTAACAGAAATGAACTAAAAAGCTCATCATTCCCGTCAGAAATTCAGATAAGTCACATCATGTTTTAACTGCCGACAGGCTCGGACTTCTGTTGCGGAAAGCCAGTGTTTGTTTTTTGAAATCCTTAACCCCGTAACACGTTCACGCTGTTTGAGAAGACCAGGAAGATCACGGAGAACATTGCTTTCTTTGTGCCTAGGAACACCGATGCCAATCAGGTAGGGTGTACTCAGTATCTCTGTGAAACCTGTGGTGGATTTCACAAAGCCTTACGATGAATCGTAACTCAACTTACGATGGATAACCCTCGTGAGTTGCGACAGGCTGTATGGTTTCTGTGCATCGCTCATCGTCTTGCGATTGATCGTAAGTTACGATGAGTTTGGTGAAATCGGATGGGTAACTCATATCTTTACTGGTCTCAGTTTTTGACTGGTCCTATTCTTTCTTTCTTTCATGAACGCTTGACATTTGTTGACTGGTCTGCCAGACCACTTTAACAAGGATTTGACTGGTCTATGGGTGTTTGACCACCGAACTAGCATTATTTTTTAACCCTGATCTTGGCAGAAACACCAAGTACAAATGTATCAGAAACATCAGTAGTATCAGTGAAATCAACCACTGATTACATTTGAGTACAACGGATTGAGTACAACGAATCTTGAGTACAACAGATTGAATTGTATTGTCAACACAAGCAGCTCGGGTGGGATTCAAACCCATGACTCCTGCTTTCAAGTGCAGGCGTCTCAACCACTTGACCGCGGAGCTTGTCGAGGTCGTGTGGGGGCTTTGAATACCTATAGCGGCTGGTACCACTTTGAATCATATAATAATAATTATATCATTCTGGTCAAATGCTTCTGACTGGTGCCAGCCATGCAACAAAGATGGTGGACTGTTTGGGAAGGCCACCATCCAAGGGCTGGACAGCTCCGGCAGTTAGAGCCCCGGTACTTTAGAACCAAAGGTCTCGTGTTCAAGTCCCACTCCGGTCAAATTCCCCAATGCCGACCGTTCGACTTGTTAAAAAACAACTTTCCTAAATGTTTTGCCTTGACTGTGTTTGACAGATGTTAGTTGTGCTTAATGTTCCTATAATTTAAAAAAACCAAGGAAAAACTGACTGGGAACTTTTTGAACAATTTGAAAAATTGGCAAAAAAACTGGACCGGGACTTGAACCCAAGACCTCTGGACTAACGTACCAGTGCTCTTCCATCTGAGCTATCCAGCACTTAGATGGTGACCTCCCAAATAGTCAACTAGTCTTTGCCGGGGTGGGGCGCCAGCCAGAAGCAATTCAACCATTAACTGCCCTATACTGGAAGATGGAAGAGCACTGGTACGTTAGTCCAGAGGTCTCGGTACAGTAAAAGTTTTCTTTGGCAATTTTTCAAATTGTTTTAAATTTGATTTTTTTTTTTTTTTTGGTCTAAGCTTGCTTCATTGGCCGGTCCGGGGGGCAGGATAGAGATTGAGCAGAACTTTGTCAACAAGAAGATCAAGACTGTGACTGCTTACTACGGCGCACTTGTAGATGGATAGGAGACGGACAAGAAAAACTCCTCTCGTGATGGTGGCCTTGGATGAGATGGAGGAAGTTGTATCGACCAATTGATTAATCTGTAGTGAAATGCCATTTCTTCCTCCATTCTTCCGTCAGGAAATTAATTTCTTTTCTATTTTTTACCTCATGTTAACCCTAACCGGCATTGAAACCACAATTAACCACACATGGTTTTTCCTGTGGGAGGATAAGGGCCATGCATTAGGACATTCCACAGCGTGGTTTTTGTGGTATCCTGTGGTATGTGAGCCTTCACCCCTGTGGGCACTGTGGTAAATTGCGGTATACAGTGTGTGTCCTGTGCGGGAGGTGCAAAGCGTTAGGGTTAAGGTGAAAGATCGAGGTGAAATGAACTGATACAAACAACTGTTTTAGGCATTCTTTGTTACGTAACACCGAGTGGTGAGCAACGATTCAAAAGCATGTCGTTCAAAAATGCTAAGAAATTCCACAAGACAACCCCCCTGTTCCATTTGTAATGTAAATTGAACTGTGAGACAAGGCTATTTTCAAGTGTCTAAGTGCAAGTACCATAATTAACGATTAGAAGTCTTTTGCGTTTTCCACAACTGCCTTTTGCTCCGCTACTGAATAAAGACCAAATCACACCATCCCTTGCCTTTTTACAGATCTGCATTTATTCAAAGTCATCTTTTTTTAAACATAAATTATTTCTCTCACTCAGAAATCATTAAACAGGGCAAACGACTCCATTTCTTCAGGGGAATAAAAGAAGAAAAAACCTCACTACACTTCAAAACAGTGTCTTTAATTAACTCAACACTTTCTAATCTTCACCAATCCAGTTCCAATAACAGAAACGCGATCCCCTTTTTTATTTCATGCATGCAATCTCCGACCAAATCTGATTGAAATTCATAAAGTGATGTTTGCAAACTACTTCCATTTCGCTGGCTGGGATTGGAGGTGATTCAGAGGATGAATGTTTGGAAGATGTATTGGTCTTCCACTTTCAAAGGACTATCAGATAAGACATGGTAATCCTGACTTTTAGGCCCCCCGTTCTAAAATTCACTCCCAGAGAGCCGACTCGACTTCTCTAAATTGGATTTTTTTTTGGAAGTTGGAACTCGGTAAGAGTGTATAATTATAGTCGACAAGGGTCTACAAAAGCCAGCATGGAAACCGCATGCCAATAATCTCCACATTTTTAAATGATATCTGTTTGAAATATCGTTAGTCCAAGAGATACTGACAGAAAGTTGTGAGTCTTGCAAATGCCCCACCCGCTAGCTGGCTCAGACACACCATCAACCACATTCAACGGCTCTTCAAATTCTCCCGAGATCTAATTCTCTTGATCTGTGATGCCACAACTCCTCGGACATGGCCCCTCGCCTCATGTGAAACGGGTGAGGTGTATAGTGCAAGGCGACTCTTGTTTTGAGAGACTGGAGGGAGGGGGGGGGGGATGATGGTTGCCTGGAGTTGACGGTCTACCCGCGGAGACTTCAGGGAAGATGCTTGGCCTGTCGCTTCTGTCCGGGACGGCTCTACCAACACGCGGAACTGAAGAAAAACCTGCGGCAGATACCCGAACCAGAACCAGAGTAAAGACGGAATGGGAGTGGGTGAATGCTGTGGTCGATTTCACCAAACTCATCGTAACTTACGATCAACCACAAGACGATGAGCGATGCAGACAAACCATAGTCGATCACAACATACGACGGGTTATCCATCGTAAGCTGAGTTACGATGCATCGTAAGGCTCTGTGAAATCCAATCCTGGTTTCACAGAGTTTTGAAACTACATTTTCAATCAAAGTCCTTTTTTTTTAACAGCGATATGTGACCCGGCACAGCATAATGAGGAATAACCCCCACTTTTGAGATTTTGAGATTTTCTAATGATGTGAAAGAGTATACCATTAGCTTTCAAATGATATTAAAATTATTTCCGTGTGAACTTTGTTGTAAATAGTACAAAGGGACTTCGCTCGTTCATTTGGTACCAGACACAATATAGCAGCACCATTCTAACTCCTCGAAAGCGGCCATTCAAAAAGGCAGGAACTTTACATTTTCATGAAAACAGTACACAAACACTCCCCGGAAATCATCTTTTTTTCAACATTTCATCGGATTTCGGAAAAATCCTTTGGACATAATATCCTCCAATACATTAACTTTCCGAAAATTTTAAAAAAAAAATTAAAAAAATGATTTTTTTTTTTATCGAAGTGAGAAGATACTTTGACTTCAGGTGTTGTTTACTCGAAAAGTGTTTTGGTGGGATATTCCTCATGTCGCTGTGCCGGGTCACATATGCAAAAATGTTGCAAACTGCTTACAGACAGAAAAGACCAAAAGGCGAAAATCAAAAATTAGGAGGGCCTTTCGCTTTGATCCTAGCAGGACCTTTCTCAAAGGCAGAATGAAAGGTCCTGCTAGGATTGAAACGTCAGACACTCCTCTAATTTTTTATTTTTTTGTTTTGAAGATGAAATAGATCAGAGGGCTTACATGTTATATAAGAACAGTTGGGGGCGGGGTGGGGGGGGGGCTCTATTCGCTGCCCGATTCACTCAGTGGTCGGACCGACTGGAACACTCCCAGCTCCCGCATCCTCTCAAAATCCTTCTGCACGTCAAAGGTCTTGTAGAAGTTGGTGTAGGCCGTCTTCCTGGCGTCGTAAACTGCAAGCCCAAGAGAAGTCGAGTTGGAATTTTTAAGCAGTGGACACATTTTCGCCAAATGGACAGTTGCACACAGGTGCGTGGTATGTAAACCACATTTGCTAGAAATCTTGGGCCAAATGAAGCAGTATTTTATGAGTTATGCTGAACCTGCTGATCCCTATGCCACAGCACTTGTGAACGTTACACAGAAGCCTATGGGAAAAAAGCCTAGTTATCTGTGGGGTTCCGGTCGGGAGAGCAGCGGACGACCTAGAACCCCACAGTTCTGGGGGTACCCGTCCTGATCATACTGACCGAATATTTTCACACCCAATGCACCGATGATGGACAGGGTCAAGCCGATGACAAAGTGCTTCTTTAGATGGCTGCCAAGCAACCCTCTCATCTGGGGCCTGGGTAGTGCGCTCATCTTGATATCTGCACGGGGAAAACAAGACAACAAAATGATATCATTAAAATTATGTCATACAGAATAAGTGACAGGTAAGTGCAGTACAGTGGGAGGTGCTGATAAAATTTCCCCAGTTTTTATCTAAAACTCGACGTATTAAATTTGTGTTTCTGAAAGTGAAACTCAGTAAAAATTACGTCCTTTACTCGTTAAAATTAGACCAGTACTAATACTAGTATTGTAGTAATAATTTAGTATGCAGTATTAAGTAATCGGTAGGCCTAGGCCATTTTGTAGTCCGAGTAACTTGGACCCGACAAGTCACACTTTTTTTTATCGAATTTTGACATTTTGAGATTCGGGTGACTCACCCGAATCTCAAAATTTCAAAATTCGATAAAAAAGGGTGACTTGTCGGGTCCAAGTTACTCGGACCATGGAGGTAGAGGGAGGGCATGCTCCGACTTAGTCCGAGTAACTTGGACCCTTACAATCGCCCTTCTAAAAAAAAAAATTAGATTTCGGGAGCCCAAAATCTCAATTTTTTTTAAAAAGGGCGATTGTAATGTACTGGTCCAAGTTACTCGGACTAGCTCGGACTAGCCATTTTGCACGTAGGCCCCGATTTGCCGGTTTCAGATAAGGGTGAATAAAAGTTTAAAACAACACAAACAAATTCACAACAAGATTTTCTGGAACAAAGCTAGAGCTAAGAAGACCGTGTGCGTCATTTGCAACCTCTTAATTGCCATAATATGGACAGTTTGGACGGTAAAAGGTTAAAAGTTACCTTAGAATTCTCGACTTGTTCTTCGCTACAAATCCAAAATGGCTCCCGTCGCATGTGACAACCTCTACATCAGGGATGGTCACGGGCAATGCGTGAACGAGACTGCCGCGATGAGATCGAGGTTGCGAGGTTGAAGTTGGGGCCAGAGTACGAATTCATGTGGCTATGGCTGGATGTAACGCGAACGTAATGGAACTCGTCCGCAGCCGTTTCCATTGACTCGTGTATGACAAGAAGCCTCAGCCAATGCATTTTACACCGTGCACTATTCTAGTAGTAGTCGGTGGGGAGGGCTTGGGATGTTCTATTCGAAGATGCTTAGAATTCATCTGAGAACATGTCAGAAAAATCTTTGTCTATCTTTTTAATTCAACAAAGAGGCCCGGGTGATTTTAAAATAAAACATGTCTTAGGACTAGAAGATGAGAGTATACGCCATATGTAGAGTATGTTGCAAAATTGCATTCTGGCTAAATTGCATTCTGGCTAAATTGACCAAAATATTAAAAGACAAAACATAGGAGGGCCTGACGTTTCAGATATTCGACGTTTCGATCCTAGCTGAAGCAGCATCTTTCTCGGAGGCTTTCTCACTCAGTCTTTGCCTTTGAGAAAGGTCCTGCTAGAATCGAAACGCTCCTCCAAAATTGTTCAATTTTGTTTTCATAGAAATTGTATTTGTTTTAAAACTTGCTCATCACTAGTTATCTTACATGGTGGGATTTTAAAATCCTACCGCGTAGGCATTGAATGTACATACAGAATATGTATTATATATCTTTTTTTATTTTCCGGGGGGGGGGGTTACTGTACAGGAGGAAGGGGAGGAAGTCTGCTAGATTCTGCCTTTTTTTTTTTACAAAAGAACGGACAAAAATGACACACAAAACTCGACACTATCAGACGTATGTGCATTGAAGGTTTAATTCAAACAATTCATAGGTATATTATACACAAGGAGCATAAAATGAAAGTGCAAAGTTCCTTAACAAGTATTCTTGATTGAATGAACATAATTATTAATACTTTTAGGTAAAAATAGGTAGAATATTTTGCCCCAAAACCTGATAGTTTACTCTCTTCATTCATCTTTTGACCCCCCAAAAAATCAATTTTCATTTTCCTTGTAAGTATCCCTGTCCAAATAATTTCAACATCATCATATCATCATTTGGAATGTGCAAAATTTAATATTTTGGTATGATAGTCATTTTTTTATCTTTCGTAAAAATATCTTTCCTGGAATTTCATTTTTTTTTTGGTTCTCCCTGACTTTAAAACGTTCAGAACAAGAACGAGACAACTTGCACACATTTACTGACCACATACCTCAAATTGAGTCATTTTTTCTTCTTTTGAAACACGGATAAGTTACTCTGTAAGAAGCCAGATAGATGAATTCAGTATTTAAAGCCCCCACACAACATTGGTAAGATCGAAAAACAGAAATGTTCACAGATTTACATGAAACTTATACAGTAATTTGAAGATGGTTATGGTAGAAACCTCCCACTGAAATATTTCTGCCTAAAATGTTGCATTTTGGGAGAAAAGAGTAAAAGAAATAGTTTACGTCGCACCGAGATATAAACTATTTTTTTCGTTGAATGCTGCATTTTCGCGAAACAAATGAAGCGGTTTTCACGATTTTCTCGAGACTCGGTTGGCGGATTGAGCTGAAATTTTCACAGGTGTGCTATTTCATGCATGTTTGATCAGACAACGTATGGATGCTATTCTTTGACCTCGACCCAATATTGCGTAGGGGCTTTAAGGGAAAAAATATTAAAAGCCATCTTGTCAAGCTCTCTACAAATTATCCATATAAAAATTACACAAACAGGAGAACTTAAATGATATGCATGTAAAAAATCATTTTGTTTTCACCCAAATTACCAAAGATAAAATCCCCTTCCTAAGTTCCATAGGGTTTGGACTTTTCAGTCAAAATGATTTGGTATACAAATCACTGTATCAAAATAAATGTTGATTTCCCCCGGGAAAAAAATTAAATAAAAAGCATGAAAGCATGTCTCCATGGTTACGACCATTCAATTATGAATTTGTTCAAACCCCCCTCCCCCAAAAAGGAAAATCACACAATAAAATCCCCAAATAAAAGATGAAAATTGAAAATTACTCACTTTGTAATACCAATTTTAATCTAAAAAAAAATCAAAACACATTTTTGTTTCTAAATGTTCAGTCCTAAATCAAAATATTTTTTTTCACACGAGTCATTGATTAGTATAAAAATATAAAGAACCCCCCCCCAAAAAAAAAGCAATGAAAACTACTTTATTTAGAATTGAGCTACAGTTAGACTGGCTTCTCTGGTATTAAATACACATATTTTACGGGAGAATTTGTATCGGTTATGAAACCAATCTTTTAGTCAGGTTGAGCTTTGTTAAAAATGTTGGTAAGTTTACAAAATAACATTTTTTTGAGCTTGTATCAATTTAACCGAGCTCTAGTTTATTTATAGAGCTACATAGGTTGCACCACCTCTCTCCCACACAGGAAGTTAAAAATGCATAAATCAAGGTAAAACGATGAGAAAAACAATATCGTTTGTGCATAGAATTCCATCAACACGATACTGTAAAGTTTGTACGATTTGAATGTTTCTAACAACTGACAATTACAGATGCACAGATTTAAAAAAACTATTGTTTTGTTTTGGGCAGATTGGCAAAAAAGAAAAGAAAATCAATCGACAAGGTTTGAAAACAAAGGAATTTACCAATAGTTCAATTAAACAAGAATTGTGTGTGTCATTAAAACTGGGGGGGGGGGGGCAATACAAACAAATATTAAATCTGAGAGGAAAATTGTAAACTTTTGTAAAAACAGCAAAGAAAAATGTGTACAGACTGGGCCTTAATCTCGAGACCTCAGACTGAAGTCCCGGGTTTAGTCCAAGTTTTCCTTTGCAATTTTCCCCACAAATTTGTCAAAAATGTTTGGCCAGGAACGGAAGACCAACAACCAAAGAAACAAGATACATCCCCCACACGCATCAGCATAGAAAGAGAAAAATCCTTTCCTGGATTGAACCGATCCTCCGATCGATTCATCTAACGATAATGTCACTATATTCAGCCTGTATATAGTGTCGTCTCTGAGTTGCATACTAATAGCATGTGTGTACTATCAGTATGAGTGCATATATTATTTGTACACATCAATGTGTGACAATGTTAAAGACATGTATACTATGTTATACTGACACGAACACATTACTTCATGCTATGATGCTACCAAGTGCTATAATCTATGCTTCATTCCTGCTCAGTTTTTGTCCCTTTTTTTCTATCAAAACCTCTCCAGGCTTGGACACAGAGTTCATCCTATGAATTTTGTTGAATACTTATGCTGCTCACAAAATGCAAAATGGGGGGGGGGGAATGATTATTTATGTCGCTGTATGAAATAAATTCAGTTCCACAGGAGAATTACTGGTAGAAATGCTCTTGAACAACACCCCCCCCCTCCAAAAAATTACATCAGACCTCACAAACGGATGCTTGTGTTGAGGTCGTCACGACAACGTATGATTTGTCCTTGATACTAAGGTTCGTTTCTTTCTAAGAATAAAAACCACTGCCTTCCTCACTACTGTCAATGGCTGTTTTAAAAAAATACATGCTGAGGGGGAAAAAAAAGAAGAAAAAAAAAGAACCAGCCGTCAAGAGGTGAATGAATTCATCAGTGAGTACCCTCAGGACTGACCTTCAAAGCATCTGGGAACTACAGTAGAAAAAAAGAACGACAGCGTCGCTGGATATTTCACAGATTTTGTAGCTTTTCAGAAACAAAATTAAAAAACCAACATGAATCGGGGGAAAAAAGGGAAAGCCCAGCAGAACTCAAAATGCATCCGGACTTCGCGAGCAGAGGTCTACTATAAAACAGCCATAAACAAAAGTCCGCGACAGTTCATACCGTCGGGACACAATAACAATATTGCATAATTCCGGGGTATGTATTTTCTTGTAAAGTACACAAGAGTGAAAGCGCAGTTGTACTATTTTCTTTTTCAAATTATTCCTGAAATGAAAGCCATGTTTTGCTGTTTGGATGTTTTGCAAGCCTAACATAAAGAAAAGTATATTTCAAGGTTGGTTTGTTTTTGAAAGATAAAACCTCTCTTGCTTAAGTGCAGCCTCCAAGGGAAATTGCATAGAAGGGATCAGATTCTATTCCAAGAGTTTCAATGCTGACACTTTCTTCTCGGAAGCTTTCCACTTTCATGATTGTGGAAAGAAAGACAACAGTGGGTTTTTCTTGCCCCTTCTTCTATGGGAATCATTTGTATAGAGACAACAGTACAATTGCAGCTGTTGCTCAAATCCGAAGGCGATCCTGTGATAAAACTCACAGGACAACTCTGAAACTGAGTTAAGTAGAGGCACTTCCAATCCATGAATGAACAGAAAGCTGATTGATCGAGTAATTTTTTTGTCTGTGTCTAATCACTCGACCTTCATAGCAAGCTGCAGACCACATATTGTCTGGTTCCAGGAAATGAGACAACTCCAAGGGGTAGAGATGTTTTGGGGGATAACCAGACTCATTTTTCTGTTCTTTTTTTGTGTGTGTCTGAGCACTGCATCAGGTGAAAGGGAATGTACCCCAATTATTTGTTTCTTCTAATTATCAACATTTTGTTCATCAAATGCTTGTTTGTATCTCATGGAAGTTGTACTGACTCAATCAACATGCAAGTTAATGAACAAGACTGAATATTTGAATGGAGCGGTTGATTCCCAGGGGTGGATTTCACAAAGCCTTACAATGCATCGTAACTCAACTTACGATGGATAACCCGTCGTGAGTTATGACAGGTCGCATGGTTGATGTGCGTCGCTCATTGCCATGCGACTGATGGTAAGTTTCGATGAGTTTAGTTTAATCGACTGCTGGTTGCATAGCCACTCTCTGACTTCACCTAATCTACCCGTTGCATGCACGGTAGAGGGCGCTATTCGCATCCTTTAAATGGGATAACCAACCGAGAGGATGCTGTGCAACTGGGCCGGTCACTGATTGACCCACGGCAAATGCTTCCCATTAATATCTACAGGTATGTCACGAAAAGGATTTGACCCCTGAACGACCCCTGACCCAGTCAGAGGTCGCACCCTCCCCTGGAAAAAAAACGACAGAAAAATCCAAAACAAAAAAACGAAAAGAGACCAGCCCTACATAAAATGGACAACGAATCGGGACAAATCAACCAAGAAGAGGTGAGGTCATGTTAATGTCACTTCATAATTGGCAACTCGGGGTTATTCACACGTTGAAACTTGAAAGACCAATTTTTTTTAATTTTTTTTTTGTTACTGAGGAAGAGCCACCAAAATGGAAGGTGAACGAAGAAAGGAATACACCACATCCCATCACATACAATCTCATTCAATGTACGGATAGATATTTATATATATATTTATAGTGCTATATACACATGAACGGGTATTGGATATTTAAAAAAAGTTCCTCTCCTTAGGATAAAATGCTGAGAAAAAAAAAATTGTTCGTTTTCCTGAAAATGCTTTGGTTTGGTTTGTTTGTTTTTTCCTTAACAGGGAATGGTTTCCATATGAAATGCTCCCAATCTGGTTAAAAAAGAGCTGGATTCCTCAGCTGCTGAGGATGATTCCTTGAGGTCTGGAGGACGGCTCTGATAAGGAATTGGGGAACTTCCTCCTTCCTCTTCCTCCTCTTCCTCCTCTTCCTCTTCCTTCGACTCCTCTTCCTCCTACTTCTCTTTCTCCTCCTCTTCCTTCTCTTCTTCCTCTTCTTTCTCCTTCTCTTTCTCCTCCCCCTCTTCCTCGTACTAGACAATTCTCCTCCTCATCTTCCTCCTCTTCCTGCTCCTCTTCCTCTTCTTTCTCCTTCTATTCCTCCTCTTCCTCTTTCTCCTCCGCCTTTTCCCCCTACTTCTAATTCTCCTGCTCCTCTTCCTCTTCTTCTTTCTCCTCCCTCTGTTCCTCCTACCCCTTATACTCCCCCTCCTCTTCCTGCTCCTCTTCCTCTTCTTCTTTCTCCTCCCTCTGTTCCTCCTACCCCTTATACTCCCCCTCCTCTTCCTGCTCCTCTTCTTCTTTCTCCTCCTCCACCTCCTCCTCCTCCTCCTCCTCCTCCACCTTCTCCTTGCCTCAGTCCCCGTAGGTGCCCGTCAGCAGAAACAGGGGTCGGTCCTCGGCACGGTTGGCCGTCTGAAACTCGTCGCGCAGGCGGAAGCGCCACTGGTCCTCCAGGTCCAGACGTACGACCTGACGGCGAAGGGTGCTGCGGTCCGGACTGATCAGGCACAGCCTAGCACCTGCAGCCAAGACAAAAAAAACAGAAATAAGATGATAAGAAGGTCTGCAGAGAGAAGGGGGGTCGACAAATCTCATCACGAGTAAAATGACAAAGAAAACAGCCCAGTCCTTTTTTCAAAAATGTTCAAAACTTACAAATATTTTTTTTTTTTTTAAAAGCTCCCATTCAGTTTTTCCCTTTACTTGTTTGACTTCCATCTACAGTGAAATCTTGAGAGGTCAAACTCTGATAAACTCAAAACTCCTGTTATGTCAAACAAGGGATTCTATTCCCTTCAGTAGTAAAACAATGGTACAACTTCTTGTCTAAACTAAAAACACTGTTTAAAGCCCCCTACACAAGATTGGTTGAGGTCAAAGAATAGCATCCATACGTTGTCTGATCCAACATATGCATGAAACAGCACACCTGTGAAAATTTCAGCTCAATCCGCCAACCAAGTCTCGAGAAAAACGTGAAAACCGCTTCATTTGTTTCGCGAAAATGCAGCATTCAACGCCGTACTGTTCCAAAAAATAGTTTAGATTTCGGTGAGACGTAAACGATTTCTTTTACTCGTTTCTCCCAAAATACAATGTGAACGTTTCTGTTTTTCGATCTTACCAATGTTGTGTAGGGGTTTTAACACAAATTATAAGCCTATTCCCTTGAGATTCGAGTGACTTTTCCTGTATCAAAGTAAAAAATAAAAAAAATAAAAAAAAAACCCGGAACCAGCAACAGAAAAGAAGCAGAGGACTTTTGTTACCCGATATAAACTTGTACTGCTTGAGGAAGCTGCTCTCAACAAAGGCGTCGCACATGTAGAGAAGAAGCCCGCTGAATCGCAGCCCTTCCGTGGAGGGGTTGACGGAGTGTGGCCGGGAACTCACGAAATGCACTGCACAGGAGGAGAAAAGAGCAAGCCATGCAAGCGATGGACTCCAACGTTAAAGGTCCATCGAAACAGGATTTGAAAAAGAGCTAAAAACTCTCCTTAGGTGATGTTCACAGTACAATCAATACAGGATTGATTTTTAAAATGTTTAAAAGTGATAAATTATATGCAAAAATGTTGCAAACTGCTTACTGACTAAAATTACCAAAATGCAAATCTTAAAATTTAGAGGGCCTGACGTTTCGATCCTAGCAGGACATTTCTCAAAGGCAGAGAGTTAAAAATGTTTGTTACCGCCTAATTTCGCCCCAAAACATTGAAAAAAATCCATGTTCGCCCCGCCCCCAAAAATTCCCCCTGTGAGCATGTGACGTCACATACAGACCAAAAGCAGCCGAGCGAGGCGATCAAAATGCTGAGACGATAAAGTGCGCTACTGCGCATGTGACAGTGCGTTATTTACGGCTGATAGACAATAGAGACAATGCAGGGCCAGTGCAAAGCGCACGACCTCAAGGCTGACCACAAATTCTGTATGTGACGTAGTGGGGGGGGGGGGGGGGCACAATTTTCGGATCAAAATATAGCATTTCTTGACTAAATTAATCATTTTCAAAAATGATTTAACCCCAAGTTAATTTTGATTTCTGTATACCTTTAAGTGTGATCACAAATAAAGGAAAAACTATCTGGGAAGTAGGTCGCTTTCACTCATTGCAACTTACGATCGTTTCGCAAGACAATGAGCAATGCCCAGAAACCATACGGTGTATCACAACTTATACGATGGGTTACCCATCTCAAGTTGGGTTTAATACGATGCACAATAAGGCTACCGGTAGTTATTTTACCCATTTTATTGATTCAAATCGCCATTTTGGTGAATAAACCCTGAAAGTATAAGCGTTGAAGATGTGAATTCAGAAGGACAAAAATAAAATCAAAATTTTACGGAAAATTCCAACCTCTCAACATTGACCGGGCCATTGCATGCAAATGCATTGCGCAACTTACATCACCTTTTCCTGGAGCGGGTTACAAAGGTCCTCACCTCGATTCCAAGATACAATTGCTTCCTTTGTTTTTGCATTTTCCCCTTGTGTCGCTTTCACCTGCTATCTGCGGTCCCAGGTTGAGGTAGCAATCCACCAAGAGGACAGGATGATCCAGGTTGTCCAATAAACAATTTTTGAATTTTTTTAAAAAAATCTTTCTCCCCCTTGTGTCGCTCTCACCTGCTATCTGCGGTCCCAGGTTGAGGTAGCAGTCCACCAAGAGGACAGGATGATCCAGGTTGTCCAATAATTTTTTTTTTAATTAAAAAAAAAAAATCTTTCTCCCCCTTCTGTTGCTCTCACCTGCTATCTGCGGTCCCAGGTTGAGGTAGCAGTCCACCAAGAGGACAGGATGATCCAGGTTGTCCAATAATTTTTTATTTATTTTTTTTAAATCTTTGTCCCCCTTCTGTCGCTCTCACCTGCTATCTGCGGTCCCAGGTTGAGGTAGCAGTCCACCAAGAGAACAGGATGGTCCAGGTTGTCCAATAAACAATTTTTTTATTTTGTTTTAATTTTTTTTCTCCCCCTTCTGTCGCTCTCACCTGCTATCTGCGGTCCCAGGTTGAGGTAGCAGTCCACCAAGAGGACAGGATGATCCAGGTTGTCCAATAAATTTTTTTTTATTTTTTTTTTAAAATCTTTGTCCCCCTTCTGTCGCTCTCACCTGCTATCTGCGGTCCCAGGTTGAGGTAGCAGTCCACCAAGAGAACAGGATGGTCCAGGTTGTCCAATAAACAATTTTTAAATTAAAAAAAAAAAATCTGTCTCCCCCTTCTGTTGCTCTCACCTGCTATCTGCGGTCCCAGGTTGAGGTAGCAGTCCACCAAGAGGACAGGATGATCCAGGTTGTCCAATAATTATTATTATTTTTTTTTTTAAATATTTCTCCCCCTTCTGTCGCTCTCACCTGCTATCTGCGGTCCCAGGTTGAGGTAGCAGTCCACCAAGAGAACAGGATGGTCCAGGTTGTCCAATAAACAATTTTTTTATTTTGTTTTAATTTTTTTTCTCCCCCTTGTGTCGCTCTCACCTGCTATCTGTGGTCCCAGGTTGAGGTAGCAGTCCACCAAGAGGACGGGATGATCCAGGTTGTCCACGGCCAGTGGGAAGAGACGCTCCCCACTCTTGTTCTCCAGGAATCGCTCCAGGAGGTACTGGGGAGGGCTGACCAGGGGCACCAGCTCTTCGCTGTCCGGGATGGAGACGTAGTTGCGGAACAGGATCTTGTCCTTGGCATGAGCCCCGCTGCCGGGGGAGGACTGCCGGGTGGAAAAAAACGCATCGTCAATATTCATCACATTATGGTAATGTGGGTAAAAAAATCTCAATATTCATCACATTATGGTAATGTGGGTAAAAAAATCTCAATATTCATCACATTATGGTAATGTGGGTAAAAAAATCTCAATATTCATCACATTATGGTAATGTGGGTAAAAAATCTCAATATTCATCAGATTATGGTAATGTGGGTAACAATATGGACGATGTGAAAAGATCAATATTCATAGATTATGGTAATAATTATGATGGGATGAAAATGGAGTGGTGAGTAAAAATATCAATATTCATAGATTAAGCTGAAATGCAGGGCAAAATATGGTTGATGTGAAAATATCGATATTCATAGATTATGGTAGTATGCAGGGATGAATATGGATGATGTGAAAATAAATATTCATAGATTGTGGTAATATGCATGGATGAATATGTATGATGTGAACATTAATATTCATAGATTGTGGTAGTATGCTGGGATGAATATGGACGATGTGAAAATATTAATATTCATAGATTATGATTATATGCAGATAAGAATGTGGATGTGAAAATACAAATATTCATAGATTATGATGATATGCTGGGATGAATATGGAGTGGTGCCTGAATATTTTTTTTCAGCAGGCAATCAGGCAAAGCACTGAGCACTCGACGCTTATTATGTCGAGTAGGGCAAAGCCCTCATTCATCATCATGCATCCCCTCCCCACCCACCCATCCATCCACCCATCCATCCACCCACCCATCCACCCACCCACCCACCCAAAACCCATCCACCCACCCATCCACCCACCCAAAACCCATCCACCCACCCACCCAAAACCCATCCACCCACCCATCCACCCACCCATCCACCCGCCCATCCACCCACCCAAAACCCATCCACCCACCCATCCACCCACCCAAAACCCATCCACCCACCCATCCACCCATCCATACCTTGCAGGGTGTGACGTTGACCACATCACCCACTGGAATGTACTTCTTCATGATGGAGAACCGATTGAGTTGGCACAGGAGAAGGGAGCTACT
Source organism: Luidia sarsii (assembly GCA_949987565.1). Classification (NCBI taxonomy): domain Eukaryota; kingdom Metazoa; phylum Echinodermata; class Asteroidea; order Paxillosida; family Luidiidae; genus Luidia; species Luidia sarsii. The sequence continues at coordinate 12,886,464 of OX465119.1, read as the reverse complement.
CTGAGCCCTCAGGTTGAAGTCCACATCCTCATCAAAAAACCTGCCCACAAAACAACAATCAAACACAAATTATCTGCCACTCAAAGCTGCACACCTGCAAAACACCTGTTTATTATTTATTTATTATTTATTTCATTTTCCCAGATATCACAAACAATGAATCACAAATAGTACAAATACACTGACAAATAAACCTAACAGATTACATCTTAAAATTTAGTGGGCCTGACGTTTCGATCCTAGCAGGACCTTCCTAGCAGGACCTTTCTCAATCATAACAGATTACAATTAACAATACCAAATAAGCTCCCGTAGGATTACCCAAAAGAAACAAGGGGCTCTCCTGACTAAATTGGGCAACAGAGATTTAGGATAAAACTTATTCTCATTGTATACAATATTCATAAAATTGAGGAGTTGGTCAAACTTCAAGTATGATAAGAACAATTGAAAAACAAAATGTGATTAAACAAATCAAATCAATGAGATGAAGTAAAATAAAGATACAAATTAATGAGTCAAACCAACAAGGAAAATGAGATGAAATAAAAGCTGGATAACTTTGATTTTGAACATGAAATTAGGATAGAAATATCTGGGGAGGAAATTTTTTAGAAAGCTTGAGAGATGGGGTATAGTCTGAACAGATAATCACGCAAAGAATTGATGACAATTTTAGGGAGTACGTTCAGTGCTGTCTAGTGGATGGCATCCTGCCTGTCCTATATTCAGGAGCTACTGGGGGACACCAACAATTGGCTGAATCTAGACGCCATTACAGCACTGGCCATGGATGGAAGTGTGTACAGAAGCTTTGTAGTCACCAGCTTCACAGCCAAATGAATGAGTGTCTAGTCTAATATGCAGTCAATGTCCCTAACCCCAAACTAGTCATACCTTCCTTTGACCACTGACCCCTCACTGACCCCTGTACCTGACCCAATGACCCCTCCATACCAACCAACCCCCTTTCCTTTCTCACTGACATTTGACCTCTGCCTGACCCAATGACATACCATCCACGTATAATCCATAGCAGCCAACCTAATCAAGGAAATTAGGAATACTTCTGCTAAAAAAGAGGAGGAATCACAGAGCAAACTACATAGGAATACATGCGTATTTCCAAGCCAAAAACCGGAATCTGTTGTCAGGAGCATGTAAAAAAAAGTGATAAATTTGTACCAAAACAGAGGAATGATTCCTCCAAAATAGGAATGGTTGGCAGCTATGAATTGATCCCTAAACCTTCCCCTTCTGACTGACCTCCGCCCCCTACCCGACCCAGTGACCCCTGCCCCATGCCCTCACCTGTTGTGGTCGTACTGGACATTCTGCGTCTCCTCCAGGTTGAGGAAGACCATGTTGAAGAGGTGTCCCCTGGTGAAGGGCTGGTCGGCCACGGTGCTCTTCATGTGACTGGACCACTGCTGGAAGCCCACCACGGCAAAGCTGGCCAGCTTGGGGATGGCCTCCACCTCCTCAATCAGGCTCCTCAGCGAGATCAGGGTGTCGAACCTGACACGGGGACAGAGATTTGGGTGAGATAAGGGCCCAATTTCATGGAGCCGCTTAAAGCCCCTTACACAACATCGGTCGAGGACAGAGAATAGCATCCATACGTTGTCTGATCCAACATATGCATGGAATAGCACACCTGTGAAAATTTCAGCTCAATCCGCCAACTGAGTCTCGAGAAAATTGGGAAAACCGCTTTATTTGTTTCGCGAAAATGCAGCAATCAACACTGCACTGTCCCAAAAAATAGTTCTTTTTAATACTCTTTTCTCAAAAAATACAGCAATTTAGACAGATAATTTAGAATTTAGAAAGAAGTATAAGTTTCATGTAAATGTTTGTCGATCTTCGATCGTAAAACAGAATTGTTCACAGATTTACATGAAACTTATACAGTTTGAAGATGGTTATAGTAGAAACCTCTCACTGAAATATTTCTGCCTAAGATGTTGTATTTTGGAAGAAAAGAGTAAAAGAAATCATTTACGTCTCACCGTGATCTAAACTATTTTTCGGAACAGCTATATGTAGTACGCCGTAACAAGGGCAGATAATGCTTCATCAAGCAACTGCTGCATCATCTTTTTGCTAAGAGGTAGTTACAGTGACACCTTGTTATGCAACACATCTCTTCTGGGATGAGTGTGGCTCTGAAAAGAGCCAGTACATCTCAAAAGAGATGTACTCTACATGGTGTTGCCGCAAAACCTTCCACGTCAAATCAAATCAAATCTTATACAGCTAAAATGCTGTGAACACCTTTTGTGCATGCCTGACCCATACCTTGACCCCTGACCCCCACCCTCCCAGAATGTGACCACCGACCCCGGCCCTGACCTGGAGTTGTTCTTGCCCGGCGTGCACTCGTGCCAGGTGAAGGCCGAGTCGTCGGTGATGACGATGAAGGGCCAGACCTCCTGGCGACTGACCCCCAGCTCTTCCTGCCGGCTCCTCTCCAGCTGAAGGTTGTTAAAGGCCAGCTCCTTGATGAAGTACTTGGCGGCGCCTGGTGGTTTGGGAGGGGGGGTTGGTTGGGTGGAAGAGAACACAGGGTACCAGACGTCATCAGAAAGACCCCTTCAAAACTCATGGGGGCCTAAGGGGAGGTTTGTTTCCGGCTGTGGCTCGCCCAGATTGCTGCGGAAAGAGGAACTTTGGCTGAACGTTTGTTTTCCTTTTTGCTTCTACGGTTTTGGTTCATTGAAGTCAAAAACCTATTAGTTTGGCAGTGACAAATTGGGTTTGATTGGGTTTGGGTTGGTTGGTTGGTTGGTTGGGTTGGGTTGTGTTGGGTTGGATGGGTTGGGTTGGGATGGGATGAATTGGGTTGGGATGAATTAAGTTGGGTTGGGCTGGGTTGGGTTGGGTTGGGCTGGGTTGGGTTGGGTTGGGCTGGGCTGGGTTGGGTTGGGCTTGATTGGGCTGGGTTGAGTTGGGTTGAGTTGAATTGGGTTGGGTTAAATTGGGTTAGGATGGGTTAAATTGGGTTGGGTTGGGTTGGGTTTAATTGGATTGGTTGGGTTGGGTTGGGTTGGGTTTAATTGAATTGGGTTGGGTTGGTTTGAATTGGGTTGGGTTCGAATTGGGTTCAAGGGTTGAATTGGGTTGGGTTGCATTGGGTTGGGGGATAGGATGGGTTAGGGATTGGACTTCGTTGGCCTGGGTTGCATCAGGTTGAAGTGGGTTAGGGTAGACCCGGTTAAGATGGCCTAGGTTTGGGTGGTCTAGATTCTGGGGATGGGGGTGTAGACTGTGTCCGGCAAGGACGGGATCGGGACTGAGTTTATGGCCCAACACTGACCAGGTCCGGCGTCGTTGACCACCGCTGGAAGGACCAAGATGATGTGGTTGGGCCACTGCTTCTCGTAGGCCAGGGCATCCTTCTGCTTGCAGACAAGGACGTGGACATGCTTACGCCCCTCCATGGCGTGGTACAGGTTGATCAGTCCGTGCTCGTGTCGGCTAAACGTCCACATGAAGATCGGAGTCTTGACAATGTTGGGACCCTAAAGTGTATCCCACCAAAGCAAAGGCAAACAGAGGGATCTATTAACCACTTTGCATCGTGCCCTTTTTTTTTTCTTTTTTTTTAATGCTTGCCCTTCCCTTTGAACTCACCCTGGTCTTTCTACCAGCTTTCCTCCTTTGATCCCTCCCTACTGCTTGCCTTTCCCTTTGATCTCGCCCTGGTCTGTCTACCAGCTTTCCTCCTTTGATCCCTTCCCTACTGTTTGCCCTTCCCTTTGATCTCATCCTGGTCTGTCTACCAGCTTTCCTCCTTTGATCCCTTCCCTACTGCTTGCCCTTCCCTTTGATCTCGCCCTGGTCTGTCTACCAGCTTTCCTTCTTTGATCCCTTACCTACTGCTTGCCCTTCCCTTTAATCTTGCCCTGGTCTGTCTGCCAGCTTTCCTCCTTTGATCCCTTCCCTACTGCTTGCCCTTCCCTCTGATCTCGCCCTGGTCTGTCTACCAGCTCTCCTCCTTTGATCTCTTCCCTACTGCTTGCCCTTCCCTTTCATCTCACCCTAGTCTGGCTACAAGTTGTTCCTCCTCTGCCCTTTCCTGACTAGAACACCGTTAAAACACCCTGCATGCTTCCTTTGGCTACACTCACTGACAATCCTCCCCTGCTCCTTCCTGCAGGCAACCCTTCGGTCACCAACCCACCTGTTCGGCCATGAGGGGCAGCACCATGCTCATCATCTGACCCGTCCGCTGGTTGAAGACAAAGTGCTTCTCCTGCTGCGGAGGGATGATGAACTGGAGCTCCAGGTCCTTGCCGAAGAGCACCGAGGAGAGACGGATGCTGTAGGCCTTGGTCTCCCTCGCCTTAGGGAGAGGGGGGGGGAGAGAGGAGACAGAAAAAAATCCACCATAAGAAGCAGTACACACTCCACTGAGGACTGTTGTTGCATGCATGAGGTTGATCGACTGTAGGTCTACACACACACAAAATCTTCACAGAGAGGTCACCTATAACATGCCTTGTTTTTTGGCGCCTTACCTCGACGGCTGAGATGTCCTTGTAGTTGAGGCACTGGTCGCAGTGGTGGAAAGCGTTGTGGGCGCTGTACTTGGTCAGTCGGACGGAGAGGGTGGGCGGCTTGCGAGTTCCGTCGGAGTCACTGCCGCCTGCGCTGGCCTTGCCTGGAGGAAAGAGTGAACCAAAGGAATCAGTGAGATCAACAGAAATCAGCAAACAGCATCACTAAAATCGGTCAACCTATTTCCACGTACTACTGTGATATACAAAAATGTGGCAAACTGCTTACTGACTAAAATTACCAAAATGCAAATCTTAAAACTTAGTGGACCTGATGTTTCGATCCTAGCAGGACCTTTCCCAAAGGCAGGACCTTTGAGAAAGGTCCTGCTAGGATCGAAGCGTAAGGCCCACTAAATTCCACGTACTACTGTCCAGACAATAAAGATTGATCCAGCAGTCGGACAAAGCGCAAAACGCGCTAGCATTCAGAATAACGAGAGAACCTTTCGCATCGGTGCGCGAAGCTCAACCACCAAGCTGCCCCAAACCGTCTTCCCTCCCCCCGCCCTCCCCCCTCACCTAGCTTGACCGAGTCCGTCCAGATGGGGCTGTGGCCGGCAAAATGGCTGTGCCGGAGCGAGGGGTCAAAGGGCGCCTTGACCAGGGCGTCGTAGTCCGGCCACTTGATGGCGGGCACCGGCGAGGGCTGGGCCTTGTCGCCAGAGACTGACCCCGCCGCGGCCGCCGAGGCCGACGAAGACGAAGACGCCTCCTCCGTCGTCTCCTCCTCGTCGATGACCTCCACCTCCTGCAGGCGGATCAGCATCCGGGAGAGGACGCGCAGGAAGTGGAAGAAGGTGCCCGTCTTGCCCACCTGCCACCAAAAAAACGAAGACGGTGAAGAGGACTACCTCCCTCTTCCTCTCTCTCCCTCTTACTTTCCCCTTCTCTCTGCAACCTCTCTCTGCAACTTCTCGCTGCCCCTCTCTCTCCCTCCCTCTCTCCCTCCCTCTTCCTCTATCCCTCTCTCCCCTACACTTTTTCTCTCCCTCTCCCTCCCTCTCTCTCTCTCGCCAACCCTTTCTCTCCCTCTCCCTCCCTAGGTCTGTCTATCTGTCCCCCACAATTTCTCTCTCCCTCTCCCTCCCCCTCTCTCTCTCCACAACCCTTTCTGTCTCCCTCTCCCTCCCTAGGTCTGTCTATCTGTCCCCCACACTTTCTCTCTCCCTCTCTCTCCCTATGTCTGTCTATCTGTCCCCACACATTCTCTCTCCCTCTCCCTCCCTCTCTCTCTCCACAACACTTTCTCTCTCCCTCCCTCTCTCTCTCTCCCCCACCCTCTCTCTCTCCCTCTCTCTCTCTCTCTCTCTCCCTCCCTCCCTCCCTCTCTTTCCTTCCTCCTCTCTCCCTCTCTCTCTCCCTCCCTCCCTCTCTCTCTCCCTCCCTCCCTCTCTTTCCTTCCCCCTCTCTCCCTCCCTCCCTCTCTCCCTCCCTCCCTCTCTCCCTCCCTCTCTCCCTCTCTCCCTCCCTCTCTCTCCCCCTCTCTCTTCCTCTCTCCCTCCCTCTCTCTCTTCCTCTCTCTTACCTTGGGAGGGCCATACAGCAGCAGGCGTCTAGGGTGGTAGGCAATCTTGCCCTCCCCCTTGCGCTCGTAGTCGTAGTGGTGGGCCTTGGGCTCTGTCCACTGCCGGTAGTAGCGGCTGCGCTGCTCCGGATCCGTGCCGGGCACTGGGCGCAAGGTGGTCGACCACATGGTGTCACTGCTGGGAACCAGCGTGGCCGACGACAGACCGTCCTGGCAAGAGAGAAAGACGCACAGATAAGATGAGGTTAACCACTTCGCGCCGGGGTTTTTTTCAGCGTCGATGCCCGCCATATGGGGGTTTTTGAACAATGCATCATTTTCAAATCTCGCTAAAACAATCGGAACAATATATTACTGTGAAATATATTGATCAGTGTATACTATGGGTACAAGAGAGTAAAACCTGGTACAATTCGGACGTCGTTGTGGCTTTTGTCAAGAGATTATCCGTTCGAAAAAGGGCCCTTTGTGCATCGTCAATGGACTGTAACAGACTTGTGTGTGTGCGGTTACGGTGCTGTCAATCCCAGACCGCAGACTCCAGCCTCCACTCCAGGCAGTCAAATCTTCAAGTTGGTCGGCCACAACCGAGCGTACAGATTACGGTAAAGAATGTGGGGGGAATTCCACCCCAGGTTTTTTTTGGGAAGAACCCACCTTTCCGTTCTTCCCGCCGAGGACTTCGTAGACCGACTGTGAGAGGAGGACCAGGGGAGGGCGCTCTATCCTCTCCTCCACGATGCGCTCGCAGCGGCTGATGCCGTCCACCTCCCTCTCCTCCCGCTTGACTCCGCCCCCTTCCTCCTGGGCGTCGGCCACCGCCGCCGTCGCCTCGGTCTCGGCCTGGAGGCAGGGCGGCTCCGTCGCCACGGAGACGGAGCTGGTCACCATGCCGACGGACTCCTGGGCGTTGGCCGACGGCGTCGTCGTCTGCTGCTGGGCAGAGTGGGACCCCGCCTTGGCCGGGGTGGGCGGGGCCTGGGGCTTGGCGGGGGAGGGGCCGGGGGCGGGCGTGGTCGGGGAGCCCAGGCTGTTGGAGTGGGGCGTGGCCGGGGCCTGGTCCTTGTCGCTGCCGTGGGAGGAGGTTGAGAGGCGGGCGGTGGTATCCGCGGCAACGCTCAGCTTGGGCGTGGAACGCGCACTGCTGACAGCGTCTGTATACAACGAAGACCACACCCCAAAAAAGTTCATCTCCAGAGCATCCAACACACCAATGCACATGCTAATGATCTCGTTTAAATATGACTGGGCCAATTTCAAACAGGTTCTGTACCAACCTTACTTACGACTAATCGCAAGACGATGAGAGACGCACAGAAACCAACATACAGGGATGTAAGTGACCAAAAAAGTTATTTCCTGAAAATCACTGAAGGGCAATAGATTGTGCGACTGCAAGTGAGCATTTACGTGACCGAGAGATGCGATTGGGAGATTCAAGGCAGGGATGCAAGCGTCCTTCAGTCTTTAAGGGTTTTAACATATAATATTGAGCAGTTTGAGATACCAAATTGACTTAAAATAAAAAAAAATAAAAAAAATTAATAAAAATTTAAACCACGCCATTTCCAGAAATCCCCCCCCCCAAAAAAAAAAAATCCGGAAAAAAAAATCACGCCATTTCTGGAAATCCGGACATTTCCGTAAGTCTTACATCCCTGGATATGGTCTATCCCAGCTCCATGGGCCTACCACTGATAAGATATGTAACAGTGCAATGTGACTCAGGACTTGGACTCAAGAGAGGGAACTCAATATTCTGCGACTCGTAGCAGTCTGGTTAGGAGGGTGCAAGGAGCTCCACAGAATCATCTTTGAGTCGGTGACGGAGGGGGGGCGGGGGGCGGGGGGCGGGGGAGGTAGGAGGACGGATCCAACAGACCTGACTTGGTGGAGAGGTTGTCGGTTTGAGAGCCCAGGTCGATGTGGAGACTGGGTGCCAGACCCATCTCGTACTCCATCCCGTTCTCGCTCTCCCCGTCCTCATCATCCTCGTTGTCGCTGTCCTCCGTCACCGTGACGACGGGGTCGATGGCGTCGGCCGGCACGTAGCGGCAGGCCAGGCCCAGCTCTTGCTCCAGGCTGGACAGGTCAAAGAGGCCGTGGTTGACCAGGCGCAGGTCAACGACCCGCAGTGACCTTCGGGGGAGGGGAGGGGAGGGGGAGGGAAGAAGGATCGAGGGTCAAAAGCCAAGTGCCAGGGATGCGAGTGACCCGACGAAGTCATTTCCTGAAAATCACCGAAGGCCAATCAATTGTTGCGACTGCGAGTGTGCGCTTACGCGACCGAGAGATGCGATTGCGAGATTCCCGGCAGGGATGCAGGTGCCCGTCCGTTTTTAGGGTTTTAACAGATAAAAATAATTTAGCAGTTTGAGATACATGTACCAGTTTGACAAATAATATTAAAAATAAGATTAAAAAAAGGAAAAATACAAAAAATCCGGAAATCTGAAGAAAAAAATCACACCATTTCCGGAAATTCAAATACCGGAAGTCTTACATCACTGAAGTTCTAATCAGCTATTTGAAAAATTCAAATCTAGTAAAGGAACAAAATCTCATAAATTAGTCACTAAACCATACAACAAATACCTGATAATAAGAGTGCAGTATGTGTACAAGCGAGTCAAACCTAGATCAGACGTCTGTGTGGCTTTTGCCTTGCTACCTATTGTTTTGTGGTAGGACGAAGAGAGACTGTTTAAAATGGTGCATGGATTCGGAGGGCACGGTGCATAGCAACACAAACAGGCGCTCTGAATTCCCAGGTCCCAAAGATATGGTCAAGTGGTCAAGATGGAGGGAGGGGGGAGGGGGGGGGGGGGGGGGAGAAGTAATCCTTCAGACCTACCTGGGCATGGTGTCTCCAGTGAGCGCCTTGTTGGACATGATGACGATGCACGGAAGACCCTCCAGGTCCTCGTAGGTCTGTGGCTTCCAGGATTTGTCCAGTCCACGCCAGGTCTGATCAAAACAACAACAGTGATTGAGCTTATGGACTGCATTGGATGAAACTCAAAGATTGTGGCTGGTTTGCGAGGAAGAGAATGGAATAGACAGGGTTTTCTTTGACAGTTTGACAATCTGTCTCCCTTCCTCTCTTCCTTCTTATTTTCCTTCTCAATACCCTACTGTTCTCACCCTCACTCCCCCCATCTCTCTCTCCCTCAATCCATTCCTCTACCTCCCTTCCTCCCTCACTCATCTATCTCCTTTCCTCCCTCCCTTATCTTTCTCTCCCTCAATCCCTACCTTCTTATCACCCTCTCTTCCTCCCCCATCTCTCTCTCCTTCCATCCATCCCTCTTTACCTCCATTCCTCCCTCTCCCTATCTCTCTCCTTACCTCCCTACCCCATATATCTCCCTTCCTTCCTCCCTCCCCCACCTCCCTCTCCCTCATTCCATCCCTCCTCTCACTTTCTGTCTCCCTTTCTCCCTCCCCTCAATCCCTCCCACCATACCACACTTTGTCTCTTCCCCCATCTTTCTCATTCCCTCCTCTGTCCCTCCCTCCATCCATCCCTCCCTCTCTTCCCCTACCCTGACCTCCTCACACCAAATTGTCAACCCTCCTCCACCGGCCTCACCCTCAGTCGCTTCAGGAAGTAGTCATCCACACCAATCTCCTGGTCACTGCCGCACAGCAGGATGTCCAGCCGGTACTGGAAGCCCAGCTTGTCCCTGACCGTCCGGAGCTTGTCGTGGGCCAGAATGGCCAGCTGCGGACACGGAATGCGCAGCAGGACCATGTGACCCTGACCGCTATCGCTCTCCAGGGGTGCGGAGATCAGATCCTGATCATAAATACAAAGTCAAAATCAATCAATGAATCAGTCAATGAATCAATCAATAAATCAGTCAATGAATCAATCAATGAATCAATCAATGAATCAGTCAATGAATCAATCAATGAACCAATCAATCAATCAATGAACCAATCAATCAATTAATCAATCATTAATCAATCAATTAATCAATTAATCAACCAATTAATCAATCAATTAACCAATCAATTAATTAATCAATAATCAATCAATTAATTAATCAACCAATTAATCAATCAATTAATCAACCAATTATTCAATCAATTAATCAATCAATTAATCAATCAATTAATCAATCAATTAATCAATCAATTAATCAATCAATTAATCAATCAATTAATCAATCAATTGATCAATGAATCAATCCATGAATCAATCAATGAACCAATCGATGAATCAATCAATTAATCAATTAATGAATTAATCAATCAATTAATCGATCAATTAATCAATCAATGAATCAATCGATTCCTGAAATGATCTTCTGGGATATAAATAGTAGTTAATGATTAAATGGTTATGACTGGTGCAAAACCAGTGCTCAAAACAAGAGGTCTCGGGTTCGAGTCCAGGTGCAGTCTAAGTTTTCTTTGCCCTTTTCACAAATTAACTTGTTCATTCAGTTACAAGTTCTTGAGAACATTCTCACCTGTAGAATCTTGAAGGTGATACTGGTGGTGTCCTCACGAATCTCTGGAATGCCAGCAAGGGACATGAGAGCTGCCGAGTATTGACGGATGAGGAGATAGGTGCACACTACCATGCTGTGAAGCTTAGGATACCTGAGGGATAGCAGAAATAATAGCGCAATCATAGTACAGGTGATAGGTGTACACCACCATGCTGTGAAGCTTAGGATACCTGAGGGATAGCAGATATAATAGCGCAATCATAGTACAGGTGATAGGTGCACACCACCAGGGTTGGTTACCTTTCTAGAAGGGACTCCACGATACCCTCGTAGACGTTGTCGTACTGCAAGAGGGGGGCTTCGTTGCTCCAGCGCAGTGTCTGGCAGTAATCCTCAATCCCAAAGTAGGTGGTGTCTGTCTCCGACTGGCCGGTGGGCTGTCGGGAGGAAAGACAGGGCCGCTCACTTAGTTATAACAGCTATATGCAGGGATGTAAGCGACCGACGAAGACGTTTCCTGAAAATCACCGAAGGCCAATAAATTGTGCTGACTGCGAGTGAGCGCTTATGAGACCGAGAGATGCGATTGCAAGATTCACGACAAGGGTGCAAGTGCCCTTCAGTTTTTAGGGTTTTAACAGATAAAATTTAGTAGTTTGAGATACCAGTTTAACATAAAATAAATTTAAAAAAAAAATAATAATTTAAAAATTTCGGAAATCCCCCTAAATCAGGCCATTTACAGAAATCAGGACATTTCCGGAAGACTTACATCCCTGTAATATGGAGGACACCCAATACAGATTATCGAATTATGGAATAATCAAATCCACCACACAACCTCGACCAGCTCGGCAGAGCAGTGGTTAAGACGCCCGCAGCAGGAAAAGAGCTCACCTGCTTGAGGGCGGTGGGCATGCAGATCTCGTTCTGGGGCGGGATGCGGGACTTCTTGGTCTGCAGGTTGTAGGGCAGGCCCGAGACCTGTAGGGTCAGCACGTTGGGGGCGTCCAGAATGTCCAGGCAGTTGGTGTAGCGGTGGACAATGCCTCCTTGCTGCTGCTGGCTGGCCGAGTACCTGCACACGTCATCGACACAGGGTGTGGACTCTGGTTAGTGGACGGTGGGTAGTGGACACTGGTTAGTGGATGGTGGGTAGTGGACTCTGGTTAGTGGACATTGGGTAGTGGACACTGGTTAGTGGATGGTGGGTAGTGGACACTGGTTAGTGGACGGTGGGTAGTGGACACTGGTTAGTGGACGGTGGGTAGTGGACACTGGTTAGTGGATGGTGGGTAGTGGACACTGGTTAGTGGATGGTGGGTAGTGGACACTGGTTAGTGGACGGTGGGTAGTGGACACTGGTTAGTGGACATTGGGTAGTGGACACTGGTTAGTGGATGGTGGGTAGTGCACACTGGTTAGTGGATGGTGGGCAGTGGACACTGGTTAGTGGATGGTGGGTAGTGCACACTGGTTAGTGGATGGTGGGTAGTGGACACTGGTTAGTGGATGGTGGGTAGTGGACACTGGTTAGTGGATGGTGGGTAGTGGATACTGGTTAGTGGACGGTGGGTAGTGGACACTGGTTAGTGGACATTGGGTAGTGGACACTGGTTAGTGGAGGGTGGGTAGTGGACACCGGTTAGTGGATGGTGGGTAGTGCACACTGGTTAGTGGATGGTGGGTAGTGCACACTGGTTAGTGGATGTTGGTGTGGACACTGGTTAGTGGACATTGGGTAGTGGACATTGGTTTGTGGACACTGGTTAGTTAAAATTCACCAATCCCTTGAGGTATTAATGGTCTTTCCTTTCATTACGAAAAAACATTTCTATAACATTTTAGTTTCCGCATTCACAACCTTTCGGCTATACCTTTCCCCATTCATATTACGCGCGATTGCTACTGACATCCGGGCACTTCGAGCTGAAGTTGACCTCTTTGGTAATGGCGGATGCGTGTCCATGTCGGCACACGTTCGTATCGCGCGTTGATAGGGGAGTACGCACTCTAGTTTATTTATAGAGCTCTATGCCAGAGACCCACCTTGAGATGTCCAGGTGAGCCTGGTCCTGCACCAGGACGAAGAGGGTGTGCGGCATGACCTTCACCTTGTTGATGAAGCCGTCAAACTTGGCCTGGCTCTCGGCCGTGGTGCTGCACTGCATGACGTAGGGCTCGGCTGCCTTGGCACTGCCTGTGGCTATCAGCCCAAGATCTATCAGGAGATCTGCGGAGGAGGAGAGAGGGAGAGGGGGGGAGAGGAGGAGAGGGAAAGAGGGGAGAGAGGGGGAGAGGGGGAGAGGGGGAGAGGGAGAGAGGGAGAGAGGGAGAGGGGGAGATGGGGAGAGGGAGAGGGGGAGAGAGGGAGAGGGGGAGAGAGGGGAGAGAGGGGGGAGGGAGAGGGGGAGAGGGGAGAGGAAGAGAAGGGGAGATTGGGAGAGGGGAGAGAGGGAGAGAGGGAGAGAGGGGGAGAAGGGGAGATTGGGAGAGGGGGAGTGGGAGAGGGGGAGAGGGAGAGAGGGTAGAGAGGGGGAGAGGGGGAGAGGGAGAGAGGAAGAGAAGGGGAGTTGGGAGGGAGGGAGAGGGAGAGAAGGGGAGATTGGGAGAGGGGGAGAAGGGGAGAGGAGGGATGAGAGGACAGGTTGTCAGAGTCGACAAACCAACTTCACTGGTTAGACTGCCATCCCTCAATCCATCCATCCATCTATCCATTTGTACACCCATACACTCATTCACTCATATCACCAACCCACCAACCCATAAACCCACCCACCCAAAACACACCCTAAGCCCACCCATCCACCCAAAACCAACCCATAAACCCAAAACCCACCCCTAAACCCACCCACCCACCAAAAACCCACCCACCCACCACAAAACCAACCCATAAACCCACCCAACCAAAACCTACCCACCCACCAAAAAAAAACCTCATAAACCCACCCACCCAAAACCTACCCACCCACCCAAAACCCACCCATAAGCCAACCCACCCACCCTCAGTCCTTGACCACACCCCTCCGTTCACACCCCGCACTCACTGGACTCCATGAGCCTGGTGACGGTCTGCTGGTAGAGCATCTGCGAGGGAGGCAGGATGATGAGCAGGTCCACCTTGATGAAGCGGCCGAGGTCCAGGGCCATCTGGTCAGCGTCGGCGATGGCGCAGACCTGGGACAGGATCTTCATCGCCGTGGAGATCTGCTGGGGATGCAGCCTGAAGGGCTCTGGTGTAAACTCTTTGTAAACAAAACACACGCAATCAAGAGACCATGAGAAAAAAGAAAAGAAAAAAAAACAGACCTCTTCGAGCTTCTTCCCGTGCACTGCTGTACAGTAGAACGTCGCTATAACAAACACCCCGAGATCCATGAAAATTGTTCGGTATAGGAGATGCTAAAGGGATGCTGCTACCGGACAACATTGCTTCTATGGTCCAAGATTGTAGCAGTTGGAGAAAGTTCCAGCACCTCTTGGGGGAGATGCTAAAGGGATGCTGCTACCAGACAACAATGCTTCCATGACCCAAGACCTTAGCATTTGGAGAAAGTTTGTAGTTGCCTGCTCCGCAGCCGAATGATGATGATGATGATGGGCGACGGCCGTTTTCAAAATGAAGGCTTAGGCTAGGGCTCAGGCTTCGTCTCCGTCTGACAAAACCTGAAAATCCTGGTTGTGGTGTGTTTCCGAATTCGAACATTTTGTGGCTTGATAGGTACAGGGTATTCCCCAAGAAACTGGGGCAAACCGTTTGTTTTTGGATGCCTGTGATATTATAACGAGCAGGATAAATATGACCGAAGCCTAAGCCCGAGCCTAAGCCTTCATTTCAAAAAACGGCCTATGCCATTTTTTGTTATCCTGTACCTTTGACCTTGCTGATCTCCATTTCAATGGCAGCGTTTTCCTCGGTGTGTTGGAGCAGTTCCCCGTTGAAGGGCACAAAGACTTCCCCCACAAGGCCGGTCGAGAAAGACTCCAGCAACACGTCAATATCATGGCCGGCTGAGAAGAGGAGAAGGGGAGGGGGGAGAGAGAGGAGGATGAAACCAAACCAGGAATGTCCAACAAGATATCGAACCCTGAGACTTCAGGCTACTCAGGCATGCAACTGTTGAATTGTAAAAAAAAAAGAGGAAAATGTCCGAATGAAACTGCGAGTGCGAAGCGCAAAGCCCTTACAGCGTGGGGTTTGGCGACCGCTTAAGGGCCCCCGAAAATTTTGGATTCTAGATGCTCTGTGGTGCATTCTGAGCAGTTTTTGATCACTTATGACTTTAAGCTGAGTGACAGATTTTAACCTTTTTCAAGCCAGAAAAATTGAATTTTTGTTTACACAAAATGAAAAGTAAACATCACAGTTTTTAAACTGATCTCAGCATGTGTTTTAAATACTGGTGAATAGTTAGGAGAGAAGAAATATCCTTTTTTTTTTTTTTTTTTTTTTAACGGCTGAATTTTAAAAAACACGGAAATACGCGGATCCGCGGAAAAGTTGCACGCCTGGCTACTCCTGGGCCGAGGCAGCAAGTCATGAGGTGGTGGGGGGGGGGCAGTCTGATGAGATCTGACAGATTTTAACGATTTGCACCAGCATACTCTTATGTCTGTCCTCAGGAGACTATCAGACGTGCGACTATCACAGCAGGGATGTACGTGACCGACAAAGTCATTTCCTGAAAATTACCGAAGGCCAATCAATTGTGCGAGTGAGCGCTTACGCGACCGAGAGATGCGATTGCGAGATTCACGGCAGGGATGCAGACGCCCTTTCTTTTTTTTAGGGTTTTAACAGATAAAAAATTGAGCAGTTTGAGATACCAGTTTGACATAAAATAAACTAAAAAAAAATAAATAACCATTTCCGGAAATAAAAAAACACAATCACGCCATTTTCGGAAATCCGGAAATTTCCGGAAGCCGTACATCCCTGGAAAATTATATCGAGTGTGTATGCTGTTGCTGATGAGATCTGACAGTCAACGATTTGCACCAGCATACCAGCCTGTCTTCAGGAGACTGTCAGACCTGCGACTATCACAAGTCGGACCCGACCCCCCCCCCCCAAAAAAAAAAAAAAAAAATGGGGTAAACCTCCTTGCAGTCCCCCGGCAGGCAGACTAACCGGGACTGTTCTTGCTGAAGTGGTTGGTCAGCAGCTGGATCTTGCCCGTGATGATCTCGTAGCTGATCTCCTTGAAGGTCTCCGGAGCAGACAGCCTGGCCTCCAGGAGGGCTCTGGCCTGGCGACATCCTGCCGTCGATCAAACCAAATCAAATCAAATCAGATCAAATCAGTGAGGGTTTTGCCCTGCTCGACGTGATGAACACTGAATGCTCAGTGCTCTGCCCCGATGCCTGAGGAAAACATTTCAGGCAGCTCGGGCGGGATTCGAACCGGTGACTCCCACTTTCTAAATCAAATCAAATTGAAAAATTAAAAAATTGGCAAAGAAATCTTTGACTGGACCCGGGAATTGAATCTGAGATTAACGTACCAGTGCTCTACCATCTGTGCTATCCAGCCCTTAGATGGTCGCCTTCCCTAATAGTCAACTAGTTTTTGCCAGGATAGGGGTGCCAGTCAGAAGCAATTCAACCATTAACTGCTGTATATACCAGTGCTCTTCCCATCTGAGCTATCCAGCCCTTAGATGGTCGCCTTCCCTAATAGTCAACTAGTCTTTGCCGGGATGGGGGTGCCAGTCAGAAGCAATTCAACCATTAACTGCTGTATATACCAGTGCTCTTCCCATCTGAGCTATCCAGCCCTTAGATGGTGACCTTCCCTAATAGTCAACTAGTCTTTGCCCGGATGGGGGTGCCAGTCAGAAGCAATTCAACCATTAACTACTGTATATACCAGTGCTCTTCCATCTGAGCTATCCAGCCCTTAGATGGTGACCTTCCCTAATAGTCAACTAGTCTTTGCCGGGGTGGGGGCGCCAGTCAAATCTTCGCCCACAAATCTTCCAATGAAATTACTCCAAATGTACGCGTCTAATCTGGAGAAAAAAAATGATTGTATGGAAAATACGGGTATTTTGTATTTTAATTGTTTTCTCCCTACCGACAACCACGATGCAGAATTCCGTTCCCCGTTGCCGGGAGACATGGACGATAACGTAGTAGAGTGGTTGCTGTTCACCCGTTGTCATGGAAACCTGCAACTTTAAGGTTTCTGAGATGCCTTCTGCCAGGGAGCCCTTTAAAAAAAAAAAAAAAACCTAAATAAGTTTTTAAGCATAATGCATTCGGATGTTTACTTTAAATAATATGTTTACCCCCCCCCCTTAGATTACACACAAGTCTGTCAGCCAGCTTTCCTCCTTTGGTCCTACTGTCATGCAGAGAGAGGGAGGGAGACACAAAGAGACAGAGACAGCGACAAAGAGACATAAAGAGAGAGAATGACAGAGTGAGACAGAGATAAACAGACAGAGACAGAGACAGAAAGAGAGACAGAGAGACAGAGAGACATAGAGACAGAGAGACAGAGATAAAGGGAGAGAAAGACAAAGAAAGAGAGAAAGTGAGAAACAGAGAATGAGAGACAGAGAGACAGAGAAGGACAGATAGAGAAAGACAGAGAAAGAGAGAAAGTGAGACACAGAGAATGAGAGACAGAGAGACAGAGAAGGAAAGATAGAGAAAGACAGAGAACGAGAGAAAGTGAGAGACAGAGACAGAGAGACAGAGAGACAGAGAAGGACAGATAGAGAAAGACAGAGATAGAGAGACAGAGAGACAGACAGACAGACAGACAGACAGACAGACAGACAGAGAGTGACAGAGAGAGAGACACACAGGGAGAGACAGAGAGAAAAAGAGAGACAGACAGAGACAGAGACACAGGAAGAGACGGAGAGAAAAAGAGAGACAGACGCGTGAGTCAGAGAAAGACAGATACCGAGAGACCAGAGTCAGATGGAGAGTGACCAACCTGTGCGATGACAATCTTGACGCGTCCCTCGGACGTGGCCACGGCCAGTTTGGCCAGCAGGGGCAGCTGAGCGGGGGCCACCGTGGTGAACTGGGGGATGTTGTGCTGGCCGCCCAGGTCCTTGACCATGGTGTCCTGACGAGCCTTGAGGAGGGCAGAATCCAGCTCCTCGCGGCTTGGGATTCGGTCGCCTAGAGGTGTGTGGTGGTGGTGGTGGTGGGGGGAGGGAGAAGGGCAGTGCAATGACAGAGTCACAGATACGATTCAGTGAAGGGTTGCATGGCGGAAGTACCAAGTTGAAGTTTTGCGGTGACACCATGCAACAGATCTCTTTTGGAAAAGAGCCGGTAACTCAGACTAGATAGAATTTGATGGTTTGCATGGTGGAAGTTCCAAGTGGAAGGTTTGCGGTGACACCATGTAACACATCCGAGATTAACGTACCAGTGCTCTTCCCATCTGAGCTATCCAGCCCTTAGATGGTGGCCTTCCCTAATAGTCAACTAGTCTTGAACCCGAGATTAACGTATCAGTGCTCTTCCCATCTGAGCTATCCAGCCCTTAGATGGTGGCCTTCCCTAACAGTCGACTAGTCTTGAACCAGAGATTAACGTACCAGTGCTCTTCCCATCTGAGCTATCCAGCCCTTAGATGGTGGCCTTCCCTAATAGTCAACTAGTCTTTGGCACACCAGTGCTCTTCCCATCTGAGCTATCCAGCCCTTAGATGGTGACCTTCCCTAATAGTCGACTAGTCTTGAACCCGAGATTAACGTACCAGTGCTCTCCCTATCTGAGCTATCCAAAAATCATCCTGCTATATTATCGGTTGTGGCAATCTGTTTTAGAAGGTGGATATTGGGGGGAGGGGGAGGGGGGGGCGGACGCCCTGCGACTCACCGAGTTGTACGAAGTACTGGATCATGACCAGGGCCATGGTCTCAAAGTTGACGCTCTGCATGCCCAGAAGGCCCAGGGTCTCGGCGGCGGAGGCCGGCAGCGGGGCGGCCGAGGGCTTGAGGCTCTCGCGGAACAGCGGGCTGACGGCGATGTCTCCCACGCTGCCGTGGAAGACGGGCACGCTGCCGCAGCAGTCCAGCACCACCACCTTGGCCCGGCAGACCTCGGCCAGGCCCGGCGGCACGAAGGCCGTGTCCTGCAGGCCGCTGGTGAGCGGCGGGGGGATGAAGTTGGGCGGGTGCAGCGGAGGGGCCACCAGCAGGGCCGGCCGCTTGGGGGGCAGCGTCGGCGAGCCGTCTGCGGAGGGAGGAAGGAAGGGGGGGGGAAGAAGACGTCTAATCACGGTTGAGAGATTTCGGTCACCTGAGCTTCCCCCCTGCATGTTAATCTGTGAGGCAGCCCAACCTCAAAGCTTTTGATGGTCCACCTCTGGTGTTTGACTCCCAAAACATTCCAACTTTCAGGGGTCAGATTCCTGCTTGAAAACAGGCGCAGCACCAGCAAAATTGTTGCTGCGGTTTAGCCGCGGTTTGAGAGGGAGGGAGGCAGGGAGGGAGGCAGGGAGGGAGGCAGGGAGGGAGGCAGGGAGGGAGGCAGGGAGGCAGGGAGGCAGGGAGGCAGGGAGGCAGGGAGGCAGGCAGGCAGGCAGGCAGGGAGGCAGGGAGGCAGGCAGGCAGGGAGGGAGGTAGGCAGGCAGGCAGGCAGGCAGGCAGGCAGGCAGGCAGGCAGGCAGGCAGGCAGGCAGGCAGGCAGGCAGGCAGGCAGGCAGGCAGGCAGGCAGGCAGGCAGGCAGGCAGGCAGGCAGGCAGGCAGGCAGGCAGGCAGGCAGGCAGGCAGGGCAGGCAGGCAGGCAGGCAGGCAGGCAGGCAGGCAGGCAGGCAAGGCAGACAGGCAGGCAGGCAAGGAGGCAGAGAGTGAGGGATGGAGGGAAGGAAGGAGGGAGAGAAAGCAACTTACCCCCTCTCAGTCTCTCCTCTTCCACACTGTGAAACCGATGTCTCTTCTTGATCGGCTGCTGGTGGGAGCTGGCCGTGGCACCCCCGGCCTCCCCAGCCCTGATCAGCAGCGGCGGCGTGCTCCTGCCAGTGTAGGCATGAGCCGCGACAACGCTCGTCTTCCCAGCACCACTGCTGCTGCTTCCTCCGGCATGGGCCGGGACCGCCGTGGTCCCGTAGTGGTTGATGGTGGCCGAGGGCGAGCTGCGGGGCTGGAAGGTCGGCGAGGCCTGGTTGCCGTGGTAACTCAGGTTGGCCGTGGGACTCATGACTTGCCGGGGGACAATCACTGCTGGGTCAGAGAAAATTAAAAAATAAATGTAAAAAAAAAAATAATAATAATAATAATATTCCATAAAGTTGACAACCGCTCATGCATATGCATGAGTTAACAACCACCATAATTTTTACTCGTGAATATGCATAAGGACAGCCACCAACAAGTGTGCTCATGCAAATACTGAATCTGAGTTTTTTCTATTGGACATTTTGATGACTCGAAGGCACGCGTGTTTTAAGTACATCCGCAAGAATTAAACGCTGATCGGCAAAAAAGCGCGTGACTGAAACAAAACCTCTATAGTGCTGACATGCGTATGCACACATTCATTCCACGGGGGAAGGGGTTTTAATGCGTTCTTTCCTGAAAAATGTCACCGCTACAAAAACTTCACCAAAAACAAAACTACAGGAATCGGTTAAAAAAGGGGGAAAGGAAACAAGAAAGATAAGAAATCAACTTGAGCCAATAGGACTGATCACGGATGGACAACTAAGGTGTGTAAGATGCAGCTAACCAATCAGAGGAGGGTCGGGGAGGGGGTCAGGTACCGGGGGAAGAGGGGGGAGGTTGTCTGGTTCCCACGGAAACATTCCCAGAGAGAACAAGGGGGCAAGCGTGCACATGCAAATCAAACATCTGCCAACTTTAGTTTCAGTCATTCTGCAGTGAATGCAAATGCTCAATCTCTTGGAACCGTCAACTTCAAACTTGTAAAGGCTTGTTTCTCTCTCACTCTTGTTGGAAATGTTGCGCACGAAGGATTGTTCTCATTTTTCTCAACAAAGACTTTTGAACATTTCATCTTCATGGAAGCAGTTCCAAGCAGTTCCTCAGTTTCGTTCCAAGCGTCTTTATTTTATGCCTTTCAGAAGGGTCCCGCAAGGATTGAAAAAATGTCAGGCCCTCGAACTTGATGAGATACAGCTACGTGTGTGCTGAATCTGACACCTATCATTTGCATTTCGGTAAATTTAAGTCAGTGCAACATTTGTTATAAGTTTTGGTTTGGGAATTTTTTTTTCAGAATTTTTTTTTTTATTGTCGATATTGATGCAATCACTAAGCTGCTACAAGACAAAACTGTCCAGGTACTGTATGCATTTTGCTCATTGAAGTCGATGCAATACTTTACTTTGGGGTAGTTGTTTTCGTCCATTTTTTAAAATTTTATTTATTGATCGTCGACACTTAAGCTGCTACAAGAATCTTGCCAAAGGGGGGGGGACCAACTTGCCTGATGTTTGAGTCATGCTCACGTTGGGGACAGGCGGGGAGGTAGCTGCCCGGTACAACCCCTGCGTGCTCGAGAACCCTGTCTTCCGACATTCTTTAAGAGGAACAAGGGAGAAGATGGGGGGGGGGCGACAGCGGGAAGGACCATCACGGCAAACAGACGGGAGGGCGGGAGGAGAGGGGGGAAGAGGAGGAGAGCAAAAGACAGGTTTGCGTCAGTTTGTGGGTGATTAGAAGAGGGACAGGGAGGAGGAAAAGGAAGAGGGGGAAGAGGAGGAGGAAGAGGAGGAGGAGTAAGTGAATGGTGGAGATGGTGGAGGTGGATGAGGTAGAGGAGGTGGAGGAGGTAGAGGTGGAGAAGATAGAGGAGAAGGAGGAGGTGGAGTATAAAGTAAATGGTGGAGGTGGAGGATGTGGAGGTGGAGGAGGTGGAGGAGGAGGAAATGGAGGAGGAAGAAGTGGAGGTGGAGGATGTGGAGGTGGAGGAAGGGGAGGTGGAGGAGGTGGAGGGGGATGAGGAGGAGCAGCAGCAGCAGGAGGTGGAGGAGGTAGAGGTGGAGAAGATAGAGGAGGAGGAGGAGGTGGAGTAAGTAAATGGTGGAGATGGAGGATGTGGAGGTGGAGGAGGTGGAGGAGGAGGAAATGGAGGAGGAAGAAGTGGAGGTGGAGGATGTGGAGGTGGAGGAAGGGGAGGTGGAGGAGGTGGAGGGGGATGAGGAGGAGCAGCAGCAGCAGGAGGTGGAGGGGGACGAGGATTAAGAGGGGAAGAGGAGCAGGAGGAGGTTCAGGAGGAAAAACATACACAATCAAATGGAACTACAAGTGCACTGACAACATCTCAGTAAAACAATCTGCAGTATACACACCGAGCCTTAGATTGTTTGAAAATCAATTATCGCAAGCACAGGATACGTGTACATTTTGCAATCACACCATTCCCACGGGTCTATTTCGAACTCGGGTTCTCATGAACCATCCTTTCTCTATCACAGATCGGAGTTTATTTCTTATGATGATTATTATGGCCATTTACAAAATGAGGGCTTAATAGGCTTAATAGGCTTAGGCTTGGGTCATATTTCTCTTAACCGTCATAATGTCACAGGCATCTAGAAACAAGTGTTTGCGCCCCAGTTTCTTGGTGAATACTCTGCACTTTTAATAAAGTTAATAAACCTTAAAATTCGGTGACAAACCACAACCTGGATGTTCAGGTTTTGTCAGACGGAGACGAAGCCTGAGCCCGAGCCTGATCCATGGATTCGCAAAAGGGCCTAAGCCACAAGTAAAGGAAAAACTTAAAAAAAAAAAAAAAAATTCAGAGAGGATGGGATGTTGGCTACCTTTCCAGGGGATGTTGGGTCCCCGGACCAGCTGGCCTTGCTTGTTGCGCACCAGGTAGTACTTGAGGTGCTTCTGTTTCTTGGCCTGGGTGGTCAGCTTCAAGTTGATGTGGTGAGAGAACTCGGTGAAGTACCGGAACCCCTTCTCCCCGCACCCAACGCAGTTCCCGCTGAATCCTGGGAAGACAAAAAAAAGGATAAGACGACTGTGACAAGCACTGAGTAATTTGATACAATCATATTTTGAGGGGGAGAGGGAGAGGGAGAGGGAGAGGGAGAGGGAGAGGGAGAGGGAGAAGGAGAGGCAGAGGCAGAGGCAGAGGGAGAAACAGAGGGAGAGGCAGAGGCAGAGGCAGAGGCAGAGGCAGAGGCAGAGGCAGAGGCAGAGGGGGAAGGAGAGGCAGAGGCAGAGGCAGAGGCAGAGGCAGAGGGAGAGGGAGAGGGAGAGGGAGAGGGATAGGGAGAGGGAGAGGCAGAGGGAGAGGCAGAGGCAGAGGCAGAGGCAGAGGCAGAGGCAGAGGCAGAGGCAGAGGCAGAGGCAGAGGCAGAGGCAGAGGCAGAGGGAGAGGGAGAGGCAGAGGCAGAGGGAGAGGGAGATGCAGAGGCAGAGGGAGATGGAGAGGCAGAGGGAGAGGGAGAGGCAGAGGGAGAGGGAGAGGGAGATGCAGAGGCAGAGGGAGATGGAGAGGCAGAGGGAGAGGGAGAGGGAGAGGCAGAGGCAGAGGGAGAGGGAGAGGGAGAGGGAGAGGCAGAGGCAGAGGCAGAGGAAAAGGCAGAGGCAGAGGGAGGGGAGAGGGAGAGGGAGGGGAGAGGGAGATGGAGATGGAGAGGGAGAGGCAGAGGCAGAGGCAGAGGCAGAGGCAGAGGCAGAGGCAGAGGCAGAGGCAGAGGCAGAGGCAGATGGAGAGGGATCTTTGGTTTCTTACCCAGGAGTGCCAGGGAGGTGCTGGGGTCGGGCAGGAAGCGGGCGTCCACAGCAGCCACCAGAATGTTCTCAGGCAGGTAGGGGGACTTGGTGCCCACGAGGACGAAGCCCTTGGGGACGTCAAACTGCCGATCGCTCAGCTCCGTCAGTCGGATATCGGCACCGGCCTGGCAAAAACCTGCAAAGACAGACGGAGATCAAAACGTCAAACCCCCTTCATTTTTTTTTGAGATTCACCCTCGGGGCATTTCACACAGTGAGCTGTCAAGGACGCATTTCACAGCATTGTATTTTTCATGTCTCCTAGCAACCAAGCGTCACAGTCAAACACTGGGCATAAACCCCTACTCTTTATTTTCAAGTCTCCTAGCAACCAAGCGTCACAGTCGAACACTGGGCTTAAATCCCTACTCTTTATTTTCAAGTCTCCTAGCAACCAAGCGTCACAGTCGAACACTGGGCATAAACCCCTACTCTTTATTTTCAAGTCTCCTAGCAACCAAACGTCACAGTCGAACACTGGGCTTAAATCCCTACTCTTTACAAATCAAAACAAAACAGCTCATGACAAAGAAAGTGACTATCATCCAATCAGCCTGCCAGTTTCAGCATCATATATATTCAATTTTCAATTTTCAGAAGTCTTTTTTTTTTTTTTTTGTGAATCGGCAAAAACCAGATTTACCCTTGGAACGATCGTTTATACATTAGAAGGCCAAATCCTATGTGTCTCCCCTATCCTCTCATTTTTTTTCTTTACAATTTTGCATCATTCCAATTCAGCAAAAACAGATTCATCCTTGAAATAAAATAATAGTTAGAGAGGACCAATGTTATATACTTTCCAGTTATTCACATTTGAATGTTGTTGTTTTTTACAATTTTGCATCACATTTTGCATCAAGTCGACAAAAACAGATTCATCCTTAAAATAATTGTTAGATAGGACCAATGTTGTGTATTTTCCAGTTATTCACATTTTTTTTTTTTACAATTTGCATCACTCTGATTCGACAAACACTGATTCATCCTTTTTTTAATTGATTAAGTGAAAATAAAGTATTGATTGATTGATTGATTGATTGATCCTTGGAACATTTTTGAGAGGATGGAAAAAAGCATCATCCCACCCCCTGAAAATAAAGTGTAAATACCAATAATCTACTGAGCCTAATCATGCATCCCAATGGGGTGAACCTTTCCATTTTAATGCAATGTTTGCATTCTCCCACAGGAGTTGTCATAAGCACAATGGGTCTTCAAAGAAGAAGAAAAAAAAAAAGAAAAAAAAAAGGATGGTAAAAAAAAAAGAGAGGAGAATTCTTTTTTGCTTAATCAAATAAACACCCCCCTCCCTCCTCCTCCTATGCTATTCAATTCCCCGGTGAGATCTCTTGAGGCCATTCAACTCCCCGGCAGAATCATTCTGCATTTCAATCTGATGCTCGAAAAGTTCACGGTGGCTTTTGATGCTAGGGGTTTACTCACTGAAAATTTGGTGAACGACCGCCGACCGCGCGCTTTGTTCTTTCTTCTTCTGCCGCTTCTGTAATTGAAGCGGGTTTGATCGCCCGTCCGTCCAAACTGTCGGAGCGTGAGAAACAAGCCGTCACACTTCCTCCACTGATTTTGACTCTTCGGGAAGAACGACTCGTGACCATATTGGGGCCTTTATTAATGTTTGTTATTTTGGCATTATATTTCTGGGTGACTTTTTTTTTTGGCGAGGGGGTCCACCATTTAGTAGGCTTACAATACAAGTTACAAGTCATTGCATATAATAGATCGGTTGCACCGTTGGCCATCTTTGGGGCCTAGTCTTTGCTCCTCTTGGATAGGCAAGAGTGCATTCTTTGTACCTGCATTGTCACTGAAGTCTAATGACACCAGACGGCCCCAAAGATGGCTGCCGTTACAAACGATCTATTATGACATCATTCCTTCTTTTTTTGATTCGGCCACGCCGCGCTGTTCAAAAGGTAATTTTTGATTGTCATTTTTTTCACATATAGAAATGGAAGTCTATAGTTGTTGTTTTTTTATTAAATATTCTGAAGTCAAAAATTAAACAAACAAGGCATTTGATGGACCATGTAAGAGGTCCGCTTTAAAGCCCCTACACAACACTGGTCGAGGTCAAAGAATAGCAGCCATACGCTGTTTGATCCAACATACACACTGTACATGTATGCATGAAATAGCACACCTGTGAAAATTGCAGCTCAATCAAGAAATTGTGAAAACCGCTTCACTTGTTTTGCGAAAATGCAGCATTCAACGCCGTACTGTTCCGAAAAACAGTTTAGATCTCGGTGAGACGTAAACTATTTCTTTTACTCATTTCTCCCAAAATACAACATTTTAGGCAGAAATATTTCAGTGGGAGGTTTCTACTATAACCATTTTCAAACTGTATAAGTTTCATTTAAATCTGTGAACATTTCTGTTTTTTCGATCTTACCAATGTTGTGTAGGGGCTTTAAAGCCTGTACATGTGGCAGTGGTACAATATTACAGTACATTCTGACAGTGCATTCTGCCATTTGCATGTAACAACCCAGTTATGTTTTTGCTTGCTGTGTAATGATAATGTCGTATTCTTTTGTTGTATGGAAGTCACATACTTCATGTGGGCAATATCTGCAATGTATTACAATGTTATTTTAATGTGATTTCATTTGAATTTGTAATGTACATCTGTTTGTCTTTTGAAAAGGCGGAAACAAAAAATAGTTCTGCTTCCGATTTCATGGCATTCAAAATAGGGTACTGTAGGTAGGGATTTTCTTTTTTTTTCATTATTACAGTATTGAATTTTAATCATCATTGTTTCCCGATAAACAAAATTTAGGGTCCCAGGCTAGAAATAGTGTCGGTCGGGTAACCGGAAGCAGAACTAATTTTGGTCATTTTAGTCAGTTTAGTCATTTTAGCAGTTTGCGACATTTTTGCATACCAGTATTATAACTACAATTGTACATGTAAATGTATGCGGATGTTAGTCATGAAAAAAAAAAACAGAGCTCCTTCCGTCATTTTGTTTTTCTGCCTTTGGGAAAGGGTACTCATCGAAAGAAACGCAAGGCTATCAACCTTTTACAGAAGTTTACATGTATGTACAGTGGAACGTCACTATAACGAACGCCCATATACCGGTATGCGGCTGTAACGAACATGCCATTTGGTTCCCGATTTTTGTGTACAAAACATGTGGCCGCACCCGGAACTGCTATAACTAACAACCGGTATACTGAATAATTTTCATGGGATGTTTGTTTTGTTATAGCGACGTTCCACTGTGCATGTATAGTTCAGGTCATTTGAGTTAATATAATAGAATTCAAGTGATATGCAAACATGTTGCAAACTGCTTGCTGACTAAAATTACCAAAATGCAAATCTCAAAATTTAGTGGGCCACTGGGCCTGACATTTATCAATCCTAGCAGGACCTTTCTCAAAGGCAGAGAAAGGTCCTGCTAGGATCGAAATGTGAGGCCCACTAAATTTTGATAAATAGCATTCAGTTTACAAAATTTCTACAGTCTATCTATTTCTAATCTGACTCCCTTTCACATTCATGACACAACCGATGTATGCCGATGGCAAGAAGATACTCACAATAGGCATGTGTCACTTTTTTTTTTTTTTTTTTTTTTTAAATGCTTAGATAAGCTAAATTGTCAATCTGTGTACTGTACATGTAGGAAACATGAAGCATCCCATAAGCCGCTGACAAGAGGAATGTCACTGACAACAAAGAGACGGCAGGTGGCAATGTCTGCAGGAGCTACACTGTGGTCGTATTTATGCGACTGTACACTTTGATAGAGTCACTTATGCCCAGCGGTTTTACAACATACATGTACTGTGACTTTAGTCCCTTTAGGCAGGGCAGCGAAGCGTTACAATGCAGTCCTGTGCAGGGAGAGGCAGACGATCAGAGCAGCTGGGGGAACAGTCGGATCGATGCAGAGGGGGGGGGGGGGGAATCGCTTGATAGATGCGAAAACTGAGGAGCAATTGCTCATCGCTGGTTCCAAAGGTTCCGCTTTGTGGAAATACTGAATCCCCAGCAGCGCTTTTGTCGCGCACCGTTGCTAGGAAGAGCACAGAGACGAATTGCGGTGCGCGCCGTCTGTCCGTCGCCATCGGACAGCCGTCACGAACTCCGCAGGCGCGCATTCTCAACGTCAGCGGCAAGGGAGGAAAAAAAAGAAAAAAGAAGTCTGGGTGCCAGACCATTGACCTTCGCTCGCACCAGACAGGTCACAATTGGCGTCCCGGTCTGCCCCTGCACAGGCGACAAGCCATTCTGTCTATAGGAGGGTAGACAGGCAGGGCCCAGCAGACAGGCAGGGCGAGCAGGCACCAATTTGGGGAGAAATTAGCAGTACAGACAGCCATTAAACAATTAGGAGGAGGCAGAGGAAAATGTAAAAAAATCTTTGGGGGCCCCATCCTGGTTAAAAACAGGAAATGACAGGGAGGAGAGAGAGAGAGAGAGAGCGAGAGAGAGAGAGAGGGAGAGAGGGGGGGAGAGAGGGAGAAGGAGAGGGAGAGAGAGAGAGAGAGAGAGAGAGAGAGAGAGAGAGAGAGGGGGGGGAGAGAGGGGGGAGAGAGGGAGAAGGAGAGAGAGAGAGGGAGAGAGATAGGGGGAGGGAGGGAGAGAGGGGAGAAAGAGAAGGAGAGAGAGAGGGAGGGAGAGAGGGAGAAGGAGAGAGAGAGAGAGAGAGATAGGGGGAGGGAGGGAGAGAGGGGAGAAAGAGAAGGAGAGAGAGAGGGGGGGAGAGAGGGAGAAGGAGAGAGAGAGAGGGAGAGAGAGAGAGAGAGAGAGAGAGGGGGGGAGAGAGGGGGGAGAGAGGGAGAAGGAGAGAGAGAGGGAGAGAGATAGGGGGAGGGAGGGAGAGAGGGGAGAAAGAGAAGGAGAGAGAGAGGGAGGGAGAGAGAGAGGGGGAGAGAGAGAGAGAGAGAGAGAAGAGAGAGAGAGGGAGAGAGAGAGTAAGAGGGGGAGAGAAAGGGAGAGAGGGAGAGAGGGAGAGAGGGAGAGAAGGGGGATGGAGTTGGAGACAATCTGGCATCCTTGTATCTCTAATGGGATCCCAAGGCCACATTGAAGCATTGCGAGTTCTCTGTCAACGCCCCCCCCCCCCCCTCAGCTCCCCACAGCCACTCTGATAAATTACACAATCAATGCTCCCCTGAGGAGGGAGAAAACCATGAGCCAACAACTGTGCAGACAATGGAATTAAAAGTCTAGCTCGAAGACGAATCACCAAGCCAAAATATTATCTCATTATAAAGCACACACATGTCACAGATGAGGGCATTTCTACTGAGGAATTATTATAAGCAATGCACCACTGTTGAGGTGAAAAAGCTAGAAGATGTGCACCATGCAAAGCGGGCCCCTGAAGTATCAGGTTTTTTTTCTTCTATATCATCTATCAAATACAGAATGATCAGGCATTTTTACCGATCAGAGAAGACAAACTTAAAGTAAGGTTGGAAAACCACTGGGTGGATTTCACAAAGCCATTAGACGCATCATCACCCAAGTTACGATGGATAACCCATCGTAGGCCATACTGTTTCTGTGGATCTCTCATCGCCTTGCGAATGGTCGTAAGTGATGACAACGTGACAGATTTATCTACTTGTCCAATAGGTTGAACGATTGGTTTTATTGATTTATCTACTGATCTCCTTGATCAATTAACTTGACTGGTTGGTCCGATGACTTACTGAGGCTATCTGGACACATCTCCTATACAGTTGAGTGAATCCATTAAGGCTTATGCCCTACTTGCTTGCCTGTAATAAGCACTGTGTTCTAAGTGCTTCATCCAATTGCCGGCTGAAAGAAATACAGCCAGTTTCTGCAGATGTCTTACCTATTTGACCACCGAGCTGGTCGAGGTCGTGTGGCGGATATTTTCAAATAGCCCGGTACTGCCTAAACATCATAGTGAAAACCATAATTGAATTACATTCTCCTGGAGGCAAACATCACACTATTTCTATGATGCAACATGGTACCTTGCACTATACAATATTTGAATCCACCACACGACCTCGACCAGCTGGGTGGTCAAGTGGTTAAGACTGGAAAGTGTGGCGACCGGTAAACACATGGGGTTCGGATTATTGAGGGGAAAACTGCTGGCAGCTCTCTACCATCCTCACAAAAGCAGGAGTCGTGGGTTTAAATTCTGGCCCGAGCTGCCTGAATTTTTTTTTTTCGTCAGGCATCGGGCAAGGCACTGAGCACTCAGTGTTTATCACGTCGAGCAGGGCAAACCCTCATTGAATTACATTCTCCTCGACGCAAACATCATGTTATATCTATGGAGAGAACTTGTTGTTGGCCTATGTCTCAAGAGGGGTTGACAGGCGGGCAACAGAAGTACCGCTTAACGAACGCCGATATAACAAACATTCGGCTATAACGAACATGCCCTTTGCCTGACATTTCAATCCTAGCAGGACCTTTCTCTGCCTTTGAGAAAGGTCCTGCTAGGATCGAAACGTCAGGCCCACTAAATTTGAAGATTTGCATTTTGGTAACTTTAGTCAGTAAGCAGTTTGCAACATTTTTGCATATCACCTTAAGTCATGCCCTTTGCCTCCCAATTCTTGTGTACCAAGTATGTGGCCGCAACTGCTATAACGAACGACCGCTATACCAAACAGTTTTCATGGATCCCTGGCTGTTTGATATAGCGACGTTCCACTGTAGTAGTAGTAAGTGAAGAGGGTCAAGAACCTACCGACTTCTTGGCATCCACCCGTCAGCGTGCTGTACAGCATGCCCACGTTGTCCAGATACTCCCGCCGGTAGAGGGACTGCGAGTCCTCGGCCGTGGACCTCGGCGATCCCTGCCTGGAGGTAGAGGAGGCCGAAGAGGAGGCCGACTGGCCGGCTGCGCCGTGGCCGTGGCCAGCGCCCTCCTGAGAGGGGCGGCCGTGCTGTATCTGCTGGAGCGGAGGCGGGGGCGGCTGGGCCGAGGCGAATGGCACGTGGGGCGGCAGGACGAAGCGCTGCTGCTGCTGCTGCTGCTGGGCCAGGTGATGCGGGTGGGCGTGGGGGTGGTGCGGGTGGTGGTGGCCGGCAGCGAGAGGCTGGCCGCCGCCCAGCCGGGGCGAGGTCAGGATGACGGGCACGGGCAGCGGCGACTGGATGGACACCTGCTGCAGGTGGGAGGAGGGGGGCGGGAGAGGCGGCGGGGGGGCGGGGTTGGCCGCCGAGGGCGGGGCCAGGCGGGGCGAGGGCAGGGCCTTCAGGGGCGACTCCGACGGCCGAGGGTGGGCGAGCTGCGGGCTGCTTAGCGGAGCCGCGGAGGAGGCAGGGACGAGGGAGGAGGAGGACTCCCTGCGTGAGGAGTCGGCACTTGACTGGTGAGATTCCAAGTCCTTGACATTAGGTTTCACATCTATCAAACAAACAAAACAATGGAAGTCAATAAAAAAAAATGTTGCAAACTGCTCACCGACTAAAATGACCTGCAATACATCAATCTGAAAAGTTAGAGGGCCTGACGTTTCGATCCTAGCAGGACCTTTCTCAAAGGTAACTTCCTGCTAGGATCGAAACGTCAGGCCCTCTAACTTTTGAAGAAAACAAAAACCAGACAAGAATCTTTACCTTTATCCAAGTACAGCTGAGAGAACAATGGCTGCGGCGTTGTCGTGTTGGATCGCAGCGACTGCTCAATGGACATGTGCAGTGCCGTCTCGAACTTGGACGACTTGAGTTGACCCTGTGAGTTCCCCATTGTCTACAAGTATAACAGAACAGATTTGGGAGAAAACAGAAGATCGTTCAAGCGAGGTGACTAGGTCAGATTGTCAAACGGCCGAATGGATCGGTCAGTGCCTCAGAACATGTGGAGTTTTACTGCTACTTAACAGTGTTGAGGTTAAAAATGTTTCGTTTGCTGGTTTTCTTTTTCCAGACGATTGGCTGTCCTTGTAACAGCACAACAGATTAAGGTGACCTGATGGTGCTTGAATAGGCAACTGTACTAGGTACTAGCCACTGGCCACTAGCTACTGGCAACTAACCACTGGCCACTGGCCACCGGCCACTAGCTACTGGCAACTAGCCAATGGCCACTAGCCACTGGCCACTAGCTACTGGCAACTAGCCACTGGCCACTAGATACTGGCCACTGGCCACTAGCTACTGGCAACTAGCCACTGGCCACTAGCTACTGGCAACTAGCCACTGGCCACTAGCCACTGGCCACTAGCTACTGGCAACTAGCCACTGGCCACTAGCCACTGGCCACTGGCCACTAGCTACTGGCAACTAGCCACTGCCTTGGAAGTCAAGCCACAGAGTTGAATCAAAGAGGCTACCTTTGGTTTGGGACTGGTTCCCTAAGCATGAGCCCAGGCATTATCCACTTCTCGCCGGAACCCCAGAATTCGGAGTGCCGCTGGTGTTGCTACGCGCCCGGGCCCTCCGAATCCGGGCACCACTATTGTCCACGTTTTAAACAAAGACTCTCTTCAGCCTTGAACTGAAAGCAATATGTTCAAGCGTGACAAAGACCTGTTTTGATGCAAGTTGACGCATGAATTGTCAGATTAGTGGCGACAACTGCGCTATTGGTGGATGATTGAGGGATAGCACGCTGCCACAGGAGACAGCATGATGGCATGTCTCACAGCCCAATGGTGGTCGGACAGGCAGTGGGATTACACCCACTGCCTGCCTGACCACCTCAAAGACTGCCTGAAGTGCAGGCTAGTCTGCGGTCAAAGTAGGCCTAGGTCAAAGGTTGTCAGTACAGGGGCTACTCGGAAACACTGTACACACACGGTCCCGCTATGCTCCACTGACGACACACCATGGGCCCTTTATTCGGAGTTTGGATGGATAATCCCTTGACAAAACCCACACTTAAGTCCAAATTATGACAATCTTTAAGATTGTGCAAGGCCCCTTGGTGAATCCAGGAGTTGGAACGGTTGGAACCTTCATGTGATCGTTAAAATTGCGCAAGATCCCTGGCAGTTTTAAATTTCAATGTTTTGGCGGGGGATAGGGTTTAATTAATGTAGGGTAAAGGTTGGAATGGACTACCCCTAACCCTGTCCTTATCCCTAACCCCAACACTGAAGGACCTTGCACAATCTTAAAGATAAGCCCAACAGTTCAAAACTCCTGCACTCAACATAGCCACTGTGCGGAATGCAAGGTCAGTGGGCATACAGCACTCTACACCAAGGAGTGGCTTATCCGCAATACGGACACAAAGGGCTTCTTGCAAGCCAAGGCGCAAAGCTCTGGCCTCGGCATCCTCTCCACCCGTTTCTTCAAGCCATCTTCAAAGAAGACGACCAACAGGCATGGGAGAACAGCTAAGCTCAGCGAGGGGAGGGGGGGCTTCCGTGTTGAAGATGTATTCAAATTCAAGGTATCCAATGAAATACGACAAACTTGCAAAATGCAAACTGTGGACGACTAACAATGAAGAGTTAACACAAAAACTGTTTGCAAACTGCTCACTGACTAAAATGCCCTGCAATACATAAATCTCAAAAGTTATAGGGCCTGACGTTTCCATCCTAACAGGACCTTTCTCAAAGGAAACGCCTTTGAGAAAGGTCCTGCTAGTATCGAAACATTAGGCCCTTTAAGCATCAACTTTTGAGATCTTAAAATTAAGAGGCTCAATGGGAGTTTGCCCTGCTGGACACACTGTTAGCCCAGTGCTCAATTAAGAAGGCCATACATTTCAATCTCAGCAGGAGCTTTCTCAAAGGCTGCATCAGGCCCCTTTACTTCTAAGACACTGTATACTATAGATAACTCCAGGTATATTTTTGCTGGGGGGGTGGTGGAGAGAGAGAGAACAAAGACAGAGCAAGACGCTGATCCGGAGCCAGACTTGGCAAGACTTGGGAAGGGTCTGGATGACTGTTAGGAGCCTCGCTGTATGGGAACTCTTCTTTACAACCACCCTGATTGGGGAAACTGACAGGGAGTACTGACATGCACACGCACTGACAAAGGGATCACAGCCAGATGCCGTCAGGGCGCCTTTTTAAAAGAACACTGGAATTCTGTCTACTGTCTAGACCAGGTTTTACTTCAACTACGGGCCTCAGAGGTTGCTTCCATTGCCCACCATGTACCACTCCCACTGCCTCTAATCATACGTCAAGATTTACACTGCAAGAAATATTGACCTTCCCTTTGATCTCACCCTACCAGCTTTCATCTTTGTCCTTTGTTTCTCATCCGTGTCCTTTTCACTCTCTTCCCCCTTCGTGTACATGTATCTGTTTTGTCCTTGTCACTCTGCCTTTGAGAAAGGTCCTGCTAGGATCTAAACGTCGGGCCTACTTAATTTTGAGATTTGCATTTTGGTAATTTTTAGTCAGTAAGCAGTTTGCAACAGTTTTGTATATCACTGCAAGAAATGTTGTTCAAAAGAGGAAGGAAGACTTCTAATACGAGGAATATCTAACCAATGACTCCTTGGGCTCCAATAATCTATGAATTTTGAAGTTCTTCATGGTGAGAGTAGCAGAAGAAGTAATAGCTTAATGGCTTAATTACACCATGCAAAATTATCTTTTGAGAGAATTTGTGGATCTAAAAAGAACTGGAGGAACTTGACGTTTCGAAGAGTATGCTCTATTCATCTTCAGGAGCCAGTCTCCTGACAAAAGAGAATTTGGCATGGCGTTACCGCTGTCACGGTCTCATCTTTCCGCCGTGCGCGGATATCCGGAAGAGCGCACTGGATAACTGAGCACGTTACCGTAGCGTGCTCAGTTATCTGGCGTGCTGATCTCTCCAGTCGCACTGCAACACACGTTACGTTACATGTACGTACGTATGAGATGTATGCATGTGATAGGCATCAAACACGTGGGTTTTTGGCCTGGAATCTTAAGTTCTGCTCCGCAGGTATTGCAAGATTCTGAGGCACATATTCGTGTATTCGTCAAACCTGACATTTGACGCCATGGCTTGTGAAATTGCCGCAAAAACCACTTACACGTACCATGCACGTACGTACATGTACATTGTACTGTACATGGGTACGCACGACCGTACCCTGCTCGACCGCAGTATGTGACCCCTGCGTGTGTATGCAAATTTCTTGACCTTTACTTGATATAGGAACTCAGAACGGCCCTTAAGTGAGCATATACGGGGCATTACTGCACATACGTTCGGGGCGTTCGGTCGCGTTTTGGAAATCCGAGCACGGCGGATAGATGAGACCGTGACACCGCAAACCTATAAATACTTTTTCGCTGTGAATATACATCCACACTGTCTTGTCCAGCATGGCAGATTTCAGTTTACTCATTCATTCAATTCAGCCTCGTGTCTCTCAGCCCAAAGAATAGGGGGAGGGAAAGAGGGAAAGAAAAAAAGTTGAAGAAGCGCAGCTTCCAAAAATGACGGGTAGGGGAAGAAGTGGGAGAAGAGGAGAGAGGGAGAGTGGTGGGGAAAACAGAGAACAAAAAATGCTAACCTGTTTAGACACCTTCCGAGCTTATAGAGGATCCAACCTAGTGGGTTGTGTGGTGTTTTTTTTTTACAACCTTCTTTCTGTATTTATTGATCAATCTAGTGTCTCTTGTCATACACCACCTTCAGCACCCCCACCCCTGTCCCATTCTCCAAAGCAAGGCCGCCCCGGACAACTGCTTTTGAAAAGCAGACGCCAAACTTCCTAAAGCCGTCCCCCATCCCCTGCTTCCTTTCTTTAAGCGAAAGAGCCCCTTAGGCATAAAAAGGAGAGAGAGAGAGAGAGAGGGCCGAGGAAGGAGAAAAAAAAATCGAGCGTTTTGTTTGTCAGGGAGAGGGGGGTCAGGGGAGGGATGAATGGGATAAGGTTTGGTGAGCAATGACTAAAGCCGGGACAATAGCGATGGACCGGATAAGGGAAGAGAGGGGAGAACAGAGGGTTAATCTTCCCAAGGGATGCTGACAGTACCCTTGTTTCCTTCAAGGCCAAAAGATCACCACACATTGAATGCAAAGGGTTCCCGCCATCCTACCCACAATCATCCCGCCTCCCTCCCTTTCACAGCAAACCCTCCTTACTCTCACCCCAGCGCTCCAACACCAATGGGGAGGGGATTATATGCCGTAACGGCCCCCAGCTTAAGTAGTCCATCATGATTTTCATTTTGAATAACAACCGCAATCGCCATCGCCTCCACCTCCACCACACCGCCATGGCACCGCACCCTGCCCCTTGTTTTTTTTCAAGAGAGTATGTGCCTGAGTGCACCTGCACTCTGAGCAAGGAGCTACCTGCGACTCTCACAGACTCAGCCCTGTGTCAACAACGATGTACATGTACAGGTATAGGAAGGTTTGTGGTGACACCATGCATTGAGTCTCTTAATAAAGGAAGAGGTTTGGTTCTGAAAAGAACCTGAGTGGTAACTCGACGTTTCGACCAGTATGCTCTGGCCGTCATCATCATTCTCCTGATGACGGCCAGAGCATACTGGTCGAAACGTCGAGTTACCACTCAGGTTCTTTTCAGAACCAAACCTCTTCCTTTAAGAGACCTGATACATGGTGTCACAGCAAACCTTCCTATATTGATTCACCCACCATGCAAAGCCTTAAGTCTTATTAACATGTACAGGGTAGAGTATAATGTGTACAGGGGCCCTACAACCTGCATCCACCTAACTTCGCAGATTCCGTCCAGTAAATTTGGGGGTTTTGGGGTTGTTGTTTTTTCGGACACACATGATGAGCAATGCTTCCCCATCTTAATATAATTTATTTGCTGGTTGGGAAATTAATCTCACTCGTCAAGATTGACTTGATCTATATCTGTACGACTCATGAAATTCGTTTTTTTGGGGTCTTTGTGAAGAAAAGCGAGGGATTCGTGGGGTCCTGTATCTCGGATGATTTTGCTGTGAAAAATAACAAATGCCCACTCGGAATGTTCAGCATCACCTATCCTCTGCCAATTTGGATTTTTGTTTCTACTCTGTAAAAACCCTGACCTTCCTCAATCCTCCGTAATCCTCCAGGTTGCGTTGGAGGATTGAGGCAAAAAAGAACATTTCCAGTTGGAGGATTGCGGAGGATTGAGGAAGGTTGTTAGGCCTAAATCTACACTGGAGGATTGTGGAGGATTGAGGAAGCATGCTACAATGAGAACTTGGAGGATTGTGGAAGATTGAGGAAGGTTGTTGAATTTACACTGGAGGATTGAGGAAGGTTGTTGAATTTACACTGGAGGATTGTGGAGGATTGAGGAAGCATGCTACACTGAGAACTTGGAGGATTGTGGGGGATTGAGGAAGCATGCTACAATGAGAACTTGGAGGATTGCGGAGGATTGTGGAGGATTGAGGAAGGTTGTTGAATTTACACTGGAGGATTGTGGAGGATTGTGAATGATTGAGGAGGGTTCCATGTAAACAGTACAAGAGGGTTAGGATGGGAAGGGGATAGAAATAGAAAAGAAAAAAAAATTGACCATAAATTTGGGATGGGATCCGCGAAAATGAGTCCCAATGGAAAAAAAAAAACATCTGAAATTTGCAAGTCACTAAACCTTCTTTTATTCCAAGTTTAAAATAAAAACAAAATCAAGTTTCCAATCAGCAAATATGTAAATAGTGACACGAACAAAGAACAATTTTCTATTTTTTTCTTTCTTTTAGTCGCCCACTCGACCTGTGTGTGGAAAAGGGTTTGCGAGAGGCAACTCAATTAAGCAGAGAGTGGTTTACAAAGTTTACAAAAGATGTCCGGTCATTTTCAAAATTCTTTTCAAGATCTGGCACATCCTCCCCTCCCCTCCCAACCCAAATCTTATTTAAGGGATTACTCCACTACCAGAGTTAGTGATGTGAATAACTCCACGTATACATTTGCAAGGGCCTCCAATAGGGAATATAAGCTTGCTCACATTTATAGCTTGTAGTCGTAACAGTTAACAGTTATGACCACATCTAAAATTTAGTGGGCCTGACGTTTCGATCCTAGCAGGACCTTTCTCAAAGGCAGAGAAAGGTCCTGCTAGGATCGAAACGTCAGGCCCACTAAATTTTAGACTTGCATTTTGGTAATTTAAGTCAGTAAGCAGTTTGCAACATTTTTGTATATCAGTTATGACCATATGCTCAACTTGGTGCATGTACTGTACACGTGTACCTGTGTAATTCACAAGTCCCCCCCCCCCCGGAAATACACAAACTCTTCAACGATGGAATACATTATACAGGTACATGTACATGTGCAGTAATTAAAATCTAGTCTAAATATTTACTGGCTGCCTTAAAAACGGAAACACTCAGCATTCAAACATTCTACAAAAATTTACTGAAAAAAAAAAAAATACCCCCTAACTCAGACGGCATCACGTCCTCTTGTAAAAAAAAAAAAAAAGAATCTGGGAGGATGGCAATTATGTCTGCAGAATAAAGAAGTAAAAGTTCATCTATTTCCATTTCCCTGATGAGCATAAAATCGTTGAAATATTGCGATAACACTTAAGAGGATACCTTCTCTCAATCTCTCAATAGTAATGTACTGTAGATGCCTCTTGAATTTGACTGGCATGAACCATCATTGAAACAAAAACAAAAACCTGAGCCATAAATAAATAATTATCTTTCTTTCCTGGAACAAAATTGAATCAAAATTTTAAATCAGAAAATAATCAATTAAATCGGTAAATTTGCATTTCATAGGCATTTTAAGCATCACATAGGCTACTCATTATCTTGGTAGCAAGGTACATTACACACTTATCATGGTTAAAGTCGTGAATAACCATATAATGTTGTTTTCATTTTCAAGCTGTTCTCAAATTATGAATAATTAATAAGCTAATAGTAATAAAACAAGATAAGAAACAACAAAAGAATGTATCCCATTTTAAAGCAAAGATACACGTTTTTGTTTTTTACAATAATAGTCACACTCACAGTACCCTCAACCATGCCTTAAACCAGTACAAAATCGACTTCATTCGGTCACTTTATACTCTGTTAATAATTCAATAATTCCAGTGGAACCCCCCCAAAAAATGCGTGTATCCTCGCCTCGTGGCACGACGTGCACGCAACAAGAGAAAAGAAAAAGAATAGCACGTGTTAGAGATTAAAAGCGCGGCACGGCGGTTCGACCAGCGGGCCGTGTGGGCCACGACACCCTCCCCTGGGACACGACTCCCAAGGACGGCGGCACCGACGGGCCGGGCCACGGTGGCCTCCGTCGTCCCGTATACCGCCAACATTTACACGAGGCCCAGCGCTCCGGTGATCGCTCCCACCCGATCCACGGCGCCATTTTTTCCCCCCACCCTGCTACTAGTACTAATGCTCTTTACTACACACCGCAGATAGCACAGCGGTCAAGGAAAGCACATCGGATTTCATTATCGACTGGGTACAGGAGAACAAACAAGCTCGGACCCATTGCCCGCACCGGCTCAACAAAAGCCTTTACCCCAGCCTGTACCTTCCCCCCACCACACGGTACCGCCAGACCGGTATTCTACCCCCGTCCTAAATCCCTCCCCCCAAAAAAACACCCCACGCTTTCACAGATATTATAGATACACCTGCCACAAAATACGAGGATCGGGCAACTTACGGAGACTTGGGACAGGTTCGTTTCGTCCGAGGGGGCTTCTTGTCACATCTGCACCGTCCTGGCCCTTAGATGTTAATTTTCTTCGGGTGAGGGGTTTTTGTGTGTGGTGGTTTTTTTTCTTTTCTTTTTTTCCCCCTTTATCTTGGGGTCCGTCCGTCTGTCTGGTCTAGACTAGACCTGTGACGTCAGGGACGTCGAAGACCCCTCGAGGGGCGACACACTATCGAGCGGGGGAGGGCAGGTAGCGTCGGAGGGGCTCGGAGCGGCGTGCAAAAATTTACACCGGTTGAACAATGAGGGCGCCCCCTAAAAAAAGAAACTATTATAGGGTGCAGAATACTAAATCGAGCTCCCATTGAACACTGCACAAGGACACTCACGTTTGAAGCAAATTATTCCACACCCAAAAGTTTCTCAGTTTTAGTTTGGACCTTCATCTCTCAGATTCATTTAAATTCTAGTGTCCTTAGCCGATTAGATTTGTTGCTAATTACCCCCAGAAAAACCAGCCCTAATGTGTAGCCATCCAAGTAGAACTTTTGTAAAGATTTTGGGAGGGACCCTCCATTTCTACAGCCAAATAGGGCCATATTATTTTAAAGCCAGACATGGTCCAAATTACACATCAAATTGAAGAGTGAACCTC
This sequence comes from Luidia sarsii, assembly GCA_949987565.1. NCBI lineage: Eukaryota > Metazoa > Echinodermata > Asteroidea > Paxillosida > Luidiidae > Luidia > Luidia sarsii. Next base: position 12,846,969 of record OX465119.1, on the reverse strand, counting down.
CAGCCAGTTGTCCTCAGCTTTGTTATACAATGTATCAGTTAATTACCCTCCAAAGACCCCTTATTTAAAAATAAGTTGTGGTCCACACTTTATGATAATCAGCTCGGCAGTCTCTTCGGTATATTATACGATATCGATCGTCATACTTGATTTTTCCAAAAATATTTTTTCAATTTTTTTTTTTTAATCGAATTGTGAAGATACTTTAGCTCCAGGCATCGTTTACTCGAAAAGTGTTTTGGTGGGATATTCCTCATGTCGTTGTGCCGGGTCACATATCGTCGGACAACGCCTTGATCAAGGTTCTAGCTAGCTAGATGCGCCCTCAACTCACGAACGCAATACCAAAGAGGCGTGGCTTACTTACTGTGCGTGGCATGCAGTGTTGAGTCGGTGTGCGCGCGGCGCGAACACTCCTCACAACCAGGTTAATAAAAGCGGCTTCTCTAACCCGTCCGCCATCATTATGGATTCTTCCTTGAAATCTTCCTGGCGTTTGAATTTCTCCGCCCCGTCTGTCTCAATCGTCACGACTGCACCATCGGATACGAAGATAGCCTTCATGGGACCACGATAAAAAAAAATAATGATCGTTATCATCAGTAGCAGCAACTCGCGGACCCTCTCGCCTTTCCTCCCTCTCGTACCGTCTCGACGCCTGCCTGCAGCTTCGATGTTTATCTTTTAGACCTTGGTCTCTTCTCCCGAAGCGCGAACTGCAACCAAAGTTCACGTACGGTAGCTTCTGGGGGGTACGTCCGACGTGTATATATGTATTGGAACGCGGCAAAAGTTCAGGTCTGGGGTAGCAGAAACCGCGTGTTATTGAACCCATGCAGCTCTTGCCCGTACGTACGTACGTGCATGGAAAAAAACCCAACCGTGGTCACTCCAACAAGGTGCAAAGATCGAACACGCGTTAAGAACTTCAGTAAGGACCGTTGTCATTGAGAAACCGTGTCGGTAAATTGAGGGTGTATGACGTACATGTACATCGAGTGTACCAAAGTCCGAAAATAGGATTATTTTGGTCGTACTAGCTTCAAAGAAGCATTGTCCTTCAAGCTATAATTATAATTAGTCCGTTTACTTTGTTTATTTTTACATTTTGGTGGAGAGCTACAGGTACGTGTTGCATGTGATTTGCTGACTATTGGTCATAAACTCGAATAGTCTGGTCTGTGAGTCGTAAGATAGATCACGGACATTGTGTCCTATAGGCTATTCAATTATTCACATAATGATATTATTATAACCCGGCAAAGTAATCTAAATTGATTTTCGTGTTTGGTCATTTTTTTCTACAGACCATTTTTTGCCATGAATGTGTCCTTTGTTTTGTTGCATCCTTTCCCCTATCTAAAGGGGAATGCAACTTAAATAAAGTGTGCTTATCTTATTGTTAAAAACAACCTACGAAAATTACCTATGAGCTTCTCACGTACGATTTTCATAAAGAGAGAATATTAATAGAATTATTGTAGGCTACAGCCTCCAGTGGTCGAATTTGCGTTCACCATCTTTTCGAAGGTGACGCCGCACCCCGATTGCGGGGGGAGGGGGGGGGGGGGTTACGTTTTGGCTAATCTTTTTTCTCTCTCATTCCAAATTAAAGTCAAACATTAATAAAAGAGAAAACTGACACGGAACTTTTGAAAAAAAAATTTGAAAGTGGAAGAGAAGACTTTCACTGTACCGGGATACAAAGCCGAGCCTATAAAAGTGGTGACCTTTCCAAATAATTATACTATAAATAATTATATCTTAAAATTTAGTGGGCCTGACGTTTCGATCCTAGCAGGACCTTTCTCAAAGGCAGAGTGCCTTTGAGAAAGGTCCTGCTAGGATCGAAACGTCAGGCCCACTAAATTTTAAGATTTACATTTAGGTAATTTTAGTCAGTAAGCAGTTTGCAACATTTTTGTATATCACCTAAAATAATTATAGTTAACTAGTCTTTCAACTAGAGGGAAACTTTACCGGTACGCAAAACAAAGATATCTCAAAATTGCATTCCAAATGTATCAAATTGTGCACATTATTTTAAACTAATTTTTATTCTCCAAAATTAATTATGATCTTTCTGCTGGTGCAGACGGTGGGCGTATTTTGTACATAGCGTATCGGCGCGTGTTAAAACCTACGACATTGGGGCGACACTGTTGGGGCGAATTGCCTTTGCCTCTGCGCCGCGGTAGTGCCTACGGTGGCTTGGGCTGCAAATAACACATCACTCTATAAGAATAGCCCATGAAGACGTAAGCCAGCGGCTTCCATTAACGCGTGTTGAATACGAAGTCGTAGCCAATACAAAAGACAAGGCCTTGACGCACGACCATGCAGGGGGTAATTTTGAAGTGGTGCCAGTCGGAAGTATAGTGCGTATTGCGCGTGGTGACTGTGGGTGCCAGACAGAAGTACATGTGCCCAGCGTTGTCCGCGAAAAAACCTGGAGATTACGACACAACTTCACCGGCAGTATGGTAAGAAAATCCCCCTAAATTATCGATCTTGGCAATGTGGGCCATTCTCTGTGAACTTGGATTAAGTGAACTTTGTTCCTTTGATCAGAAAAATCGATCAAAAGGAGGGGAGTACTGTGAAAATACGACAGTTTTGACCCTCTGTTCAGATCTCGGGATCATTGTAGGCCTAAAAAAGGCTAAAGCAACTTGACCACTTTTGGGGCTTTTTTTTCTTCTTCTAAGATTATGAGCAAATTGTTACATCTTACTTGGTAAAGTATTTTTCGGCAGTTCTTGAGAATACCTTTACTTTAGTTGAGCAGACGCTTTTTCAGGAATTTCGGTGTGCCATTAATTTGATTTTACTGAAACATTCCATTTCCATTTCCCAAAATCAAAATTCAACTTCAACTCAAGACAAGAGTTTGCACTGCGTGGTTTTGGGAAAATTTTGCACTGCCGTTACACTAGTCTGAGTAACTTAGACCCTTACAATCGCCCTTTACTTAGGCTTTAGTAGGTTCCAAGCTTTTCACTTTCAGCAGGAAATCACGGTCCGTTAATCACTCATCAACTACTGCGTCTTTGGATTTTCCCCCGATCAGAAACCGATTGCGCTGAACGGCCATGAGAGGGCCGTCACTCAGATCCGCTACAATCCAGAGGGCGACCTTCTCTTCTCCTGTGCCAAGGACACGCATCCCACCGTCTGGTTTGCGCTGAACGGCGAACGACTGGGCACGTACGATGGTCACACGGGAGCCGTGTGGTGCCTGGACGTCAACTGTATCCTTCCAAGTTTTTTTTGTTTGTTGGGGGGGGGGGTGGGGTGGGGTGGGGTGGGGTGGAGGGGACCGACACCAGACTTGTATGACAGGGACTCGGACCTACTGAATTGGACTGGGACCCGATCTGGGAAAGATTTTATTTTAGGAAGTGCATATTCACCCGGGTGCGGCTTTCTTCCTGGAGGTGGTTCCTGTTGATGGCATATTCACGAACACTCTCTAAAAAAATAATTCTTAAATTTTAGTGGGCCTGACGTTTCAATCCTAGCAGGACCTTCCTCAAAGGCAGAGTGCCTTTGCCTCTGCCTTTGAGAAAGGTCCTGCTAGGATCGAAACGTCAGGCCCACTAAATTTTAAGATTTGCTTTTTGGTAATTTTAGTCAGTAAGCAGTTTGCCACATTTTTTTATATCACTAAAAAAAGAATTATGATTTTGGAGAAAATTGTGGGTCAAATTTTTTTGGGCATGCTGGACAATTGCAGTTGTCTACAAAGCAATAGGTGGTGTATTGCGGATTTCCACCCTTTTACGGTGTCTGAAATCTAGAATAGTCTGAAATCTAGCCCCGATTTGTGTGACGAGATGAAACAAAATGCCATCAAATAATTTGATGCATGCTGGGAGATGGTTAAACAGACTTTTTCATTTCATATACAGTGCTAGTACTAGTAGCACTAATGCCGGTTCACGTGACAAGATAAAAAATATTGTCAAAACAGTATTGAATGATAAGGTGACTTGGACTAGAGGCTCAGCCTTTGTGACCCATGACTCAGCTCAAATGACTTGCACTTGCACTTGAGATGTGCCTTGGATTCCTTGACTAGAGGCACAGGGAACACCACCAAGGTTCTGACAGGTGCAGGAGACAACACAAGCAAGCTATGGGACTGCGAGACAGGTGAGAGTCCTACGAGGGCTGGGGTCCCCCGGAGAGTCTCCAAAGGGTCTACCAAAGGGTTCCCAAGGTTCTCCAAAGCATCCCCTAGGGTCCCCAAAGGGTCCCTTTCAAAACGGCCCCTAAGGGTCACTTAAGGGCCCCTAAAGAGTCCCCAATGGGTCCCCAATGGGTACCCAATGGTCCCAAAAGGGTTCCCCGATAATCCTAAAAGGGTTCCTCCGGGACTCCCGAAGTGTCCTAAAAGAGTTCCTCAGGGACTCCCAAAGTGTCCTAAAAGGGTTCCTTAGGGGCTCCCGAAGTGTCCTAAAAGGGTTCCTCAGGGGCTTCCAAAGTGTCCTAAAAGAGTTCCTCAGGGACTCCCAAAGTGTCCTAAAAGGGTTCCTTAGGGGCTCCCGAAGTGTCCTAAAAGGGTTCCTCAGGGGCTCCCGAAGTGTCCCCAAAGGGTCCCCAATGATGCCTTTTTTTCAACCTGTAACTGTAAGAATTTTGTTTGACTCGGAGAACTGAGTGTCTTTTTTTTGTGGGGGGGGGTAATTTTGTTGTCTGAACAGGGAAGTGCATCAACACGTTTGAGTCACAGTCGGCGGTCCGGTCCTGCGGGTTCACCTACAGCGGCAACACCCTCTTCTACAGCACGGACAAGGCCATGGGCCACCAGTGCCAGATCTGCTTCTACGACACCCGGGACCACCAACAGATGAGTGAGTAAAAGATTTTGAAATGTTTGCATCATGGGGGGGGGGGGTGCGAGGAGGTGGGAAGGTTTGCAAAGTGGGAAGTCTGCGGTGACGACTCACAAGTCATCTCTTTTGAGATGTTTAAAAACAAAATGTAATGCAAGATCGCCCAAAACAAGGCTGAAAACCCACTCAAGGTTAAGTGCTAGAAAAAGAAGAACTGATATCCAAAGATGTTGCAAACTGCTTACTGACTAAAATTACCAAAATGCAAATCTTAAAATTTAGTGGGCCTGACGTTTCGATCCTAGCAGGACCTTTCTCAAAGGCAGGACCTTTCTCTGCCTTTGAGAAAGGTCCTGCTAGGATCGAAACGTCAGGCCCACTAAATTTTAAGAAAAAGAAGAAGTTAGAGAGGGACCCAGGAAGGCCGGAGATAGGAATTTTAAGTGTCGCTCTGAGAAGAGTTAAAAAACCCTGAGATGGAGGGTGGCTCTGAAAAGAGCCGATAGCTCTTGGACAGTTGGAGGGTAAGTCAAATTGGGGTAATCACAAAGGGCAAAAAGGGCATCACAAAACAAGCCCAATGCACCAGAGTATAGGGCACACTGTCAATGAGAATGTTTGATCAGAATCATAGATGCCGCAGGAGTAAGGGTTTTTGTTATTGGAAGTGAACCCGTTTTCTTAATTTTCTTCCTGTTTTTTTTTTCTTTTCTGATCCACAGAGGACAACGATCCTTACCTGAATATTCCTGTCTCCATGCCCAAAGTGACCAGCGGCATCGCCAGCGGTCCGGACAAGCACATCCTGACCGGCCACGATGACGGGTCGCTGACAAAGTGGGACATCCAGGTACCGTAGATCAAGGGTCACGACTCACCGATGACAGTCCCACCCCCCCCCTTCTTCCCTTTCCCCTTGACTGTGTGGTCTCGTGAGCAAGGTTCTGGTTGTTCTGGTTCGAGCCGACCTCATCCCTTGCAGGCCCTTCTTGTAAGTGTGGCCCCTGAGATCCGCTTCTACTGATGATAATCAGATGATGATGCGCTGTTAGCCTCTCACTTTTCTATGTATTCTGAGCACACTCTCCCCATTTCCCACACCTCATGTTCAATTCAAGGGTAAACCGAGATCAACACCCACAGAGAACAGAGTGGAAAGCTTGGGTTCGAAGTGGATGCGTGAAGCGCCATCAGAAATCTGTCTAGCCGACTCCAGGGGAACTGGAGACTAAGACTTGAACAACCCTTATCCAGGGGAAATGGCAAAAGTTTGTCTCCACAATTCGGAAGTGACAAATAAAAAAACAAAAAACATTTCTTATTGACTTGATCGGCGAGCTTGAGAGAAACAGAACTACTGGAGGAATTGCAGTAACGGGGCACAAGAGGAGGGAGGGAAGGTTTCGGGCCGAAATGCAGGCAACAACACCAACACTTGCATTTGTTTTTGTCTGGGGGCTGCTCTTCTCGAGAAATTCTGACCTAGGTAATGGCTACGGCTTCAGCAGTTGGCCCGGGTAACTTCCTACCCTCCCCCTCCTCCTGCACCGATGCATAGGCTGAACACATTGAATACCCTAAGCCCTAGCCACAGCCCTTGTTCTTGTTCCGGCTTCGACATCTTGCCTCTTGCAATAGAGTTCAATTGCTTGTCAATTTTGTTTTTTTTCCGTTTCATTTTGTTTCCCCAAGACCGGCGAGAAGATTCAGTCCGTCTGCGAACACAGTCGGCCGATCAACGACATTCAGACTTCCAAGAACGGCATGATGATCATCACAGCTTCCAAGGACACCACGGCAAAGGTATGTGTCCGCCCAGCATATCGTGGTTCGTGGAGTCGTGGTTCGGACCCTAAAGCTTCCAGTCTGGTGAGCAGACGACTCTTTCAAAATAGCTTTGTCAGGTCTCTGAACGATGAACACAGCTTGCATTTGATCAACATTTTATAGCCACACATCCCATGGTAAGATATATTTACATTGTAAAATTGTTTGGTTATGGTAAAATAACAAAATTCAAACTGCAAATTCTGGATAGTGTTGGACTGTTGGTCCACATAAATCACAAACTACATATTCCCTTTTTTATATAAAAACTGTGAAACGGATCAAAGAGTGAATTTCATATAACCAGTAAACTGGTACATGTCAGGCAAACCATTTTGCCCATCACTTTTTTGTCCAAAATTTTACCGTTAAGCGTCGGGATGGACTGGCAAATTACTTGTCCACTTTACCTTGAGCTGCTTTTCTCTTCGTTTTTCGAGTCTCCAACTCGAACTTGAGACTGGTACCTGCGTAGACCGGACCATTTGTCAGTACTTGCGTAGACTGGACCATTTGTCAGTACTTGCGTAGACCAGAACATTTGTCAGAACTTGCGTAGACCATTTGTCAGGCAACCATTCTTTCTGTGTCTCTCCTATAGCTGTTTGATGGTGAGACGCTGGATTTCCTGAAGGCATTCAAGACGGAGAGACCGGTCAACTCAGCTGCCTTGTCCCCCAACAAGGATCACGTGAGTGACATGTGACTGCCACATGGCCGCCATGTGACTGCCACATGGCTGCCATGTGACTGCCACATGGCTGCCATGTGACTGATACATGACTGCCATGTGACTGATACATGACTTCCATGTGCCAGTCACATGGCTGCCATGTGCCTGTCACATGGCTGCCATGTGACTGCCACATGGCTGCCATGTGACTGCCACATGGCTGCCATGTGACTGCCACATGGCTGCCATGTGACTGCCACATGGCAGCCATGTGACTGGCATGTGACTGACATGGGACTAGCACATAGCTGACACATGACAAGTGGTTTCAGGCTCAATTCTTGGTCCTGTCAAGTTTTTATTTGCTACTTTAAGGGGCCCCCTAAGAAATACTTGGTCTCTAGTCAGACTTTCCGTTGTTTTAATTTTTGTTTTTCAAGTTTTTATTTTCAACTTGCTTCGTTTTGAAATCAGGTCGTTCTTGGGGGAGGCCAGGAGGCCATGGATGTCACCACCACCTCCTCCCGCATCGGCAAGTTTGACGCCCGCTTCTTCCACCTCATCTTCGAGGAGGAGTTTGGCCGGGTCAAAGGTCACTTTGGCCCCATCAACAGCCTGGCCTATTCGCCGGACGGCCTAGGGTGAGTTTGCCCCCCCCCCCCCTCCAACCAAGCAGCTAGATTTTTTGTTTATATTTTGTAACGGGGATTCTCAAGCATTTCATTGCATTTATTATTTCTCAGGGCAAGTACGAACATGAATGTGAGAAAACCAAACAGAACATGAACATGGTAGCACCCTGAAGGATTGCCAAATGCGATCTGAATCTCAATCGAGTGGCTCTCCTTTTTCCTCCATAACAACACCTAAATAATATACAAATAAAACAAACAAAAATCTAGAGACAAAAAAAGAAGTATATAGTTCTAACATCACATATGGGTTGAGTTCGGGTGTGCGCGTTCTCGGCTGTTCGTGGTGAACAACCCTGGTGGGGAGGTGGCGTGTGTGATCCTGTTCCGAGTGCAGCGTTCTTGCTTCGTGTTCGTAGGGTTCGAGCGCCGAGAACAAGGTTAGCGTGTGAAGAACAGACCGCCCAAACTCCAGTGATCAATAATGTTTAATTCTAGAACATTCTAGAATTTGACTAGGCATCTTTATGGTTTCGCGATTCTTATGCGCATTTGTTTCCCCCTTGTTTTTGATGTTACAGATACAGCAGCGGAGGGGAGGACGGCTACGTCAGGATACACACCTTTGACCCGCAGTTCAATGATTTTGAGTTTGAGTACTGATTAGAAATGAAGATAAAAAAAACCCAAAAAACTCCTTGCTGATTAGTAGGGGCGCTCATCTTTCTTTATCCTCTGAGAAGTTGACTAGTGACTGGACCAGTGACTGTCAAATCCACTCACATTCGGTCCTTCAAGGAAAACCAACTGGGACGTGAAAAAGCAATTAAAAAAAAAGAAAAAAGGCAATGAACATTTGACTGGACTGGAACTTGGACCCTAGATCTCTGGTTCGACATGCCCATGCTCTTACCACCTGAGCTATCCCGCCCTTATGTGGTCACCCAGATATCCAATGTAAGCCAGTGGTATTAGATGTCCCTTTCTCCTGCTATCTGCATGAAAGCCCCTTACACAACATTGGCCGAGGTCAAAGAAATTCATCCATACGTCGTCTGATCAAACATGTGCAAGAAATAGCACACCTGTGAAAATTTCAGCTCAATCCACCAACCGAGTCTCGAGAAATCCGTAAAAACCGCTTCATTTGTTTTCGCGAAAATGCAGCATTCAATGCTGTACTGTTCCAAAAAATAGTTAAGATCTCGGTGAGATGTAAACAATTTCTTTCACTCTTCTCCAAAAATACAACATTTTAAGCAGAAATTTTTCAGTGCGAGGTTTCTACTATAACCATCTTCAAACTGTATAAGTTTCATGTAAATCTGAACATTTCTGTTTTTCGATCATATCAATGTTGTGTAGGGGCTTTAAAAGCACAATGCAGCCCCATGAAAAATCCCTTATAACGATTAAATGAGTTTGCATTTATTTATTCAAAACTTACCTTTTTATTGGTCTGGTTGAATAAAGATAAAGAAAGATGTTTCACTTGTTTACAGATATTCATTTTTTGGTGGTCCTTTTATTGATTTTTTTTTTATGATCACTTCCAAATTAGTGAAATCCTGGGGAAATAAATGGCAAATTTCACTTTTGTAAACCAAACTTTGAAAATGGTTTCCAAATGATTTCCACTGTGTGCATGTGAATTGTTAAATATTGACCCCCCAAAAAACCGAATACAAAGAAAACTCAAAAACAACAATAATGAAACAAAAGAAATAAATTGTCATACTTTACAAATTTTATTTACATGAAAAAAAGAAAGAAAAACGAGTGAAGCAATCAGTTTTAAAAAGTTATTTGTTTTAGTGACGTATATGTACAATTTTGTATCCATCCTGCAAATGTAATCCATGATCTGTGATCATGGATAGTTTTCAATCATTCGCCATGGCAACAGAATCACTTGAATCTCTTGATTGAAAATCTAGTTAAATGCAGCCCTTAAACCCTAATGATATTGTTAAAACAAGTTCTGATGTCTTGTATTTTAAGAAATGTGTGTGTGGCCACTGGCCAGGGGTTTAAATCACAATGGTAAAAAAAAATGTCTCATTTAGCAAGTGTCTCGGGGATGAACTAAAACCACGATCTTTCTGCCCAGCTCTGAAAATACTGAGATCTGGATTATCTTACACCTCTGTTCAAGAAATCGCCTTCCTCTAAAAAAGAAGAAGTTGCAATGCATGAGAATGATTTCAATATGTACACTGGCCACTATATATCCTGGATGGCAGATTTGCAAACGTCTCACTCCCTCATACAGTGGATAGTCAAATTACTCCAAGGCTCAACAGCTCTTGGCCAAAGCATCTTGCACAATTCAGACACGGAGTGATATAAAAACCTGTAGCAAGCTGCTGCCTTCACAAAAGGTCCTCTGTTTCTGCGCAAGGTCCTAGAGCTAATTTCATAGAGAATAGAATCGGAGTATTTCCATTGGACATTATTTTCACTCGAAGGTGCGCACCTGCCACGTACATCCGCGTGAATTGTACGCCGACCGTCAAAAAGATTGTGACTGAAAAACCTCTATTGGCAGATGGTGGGTGGGGTGTGGGGGAGGGGCGTTGATTGATGGGGTATCTCAATCACGGGGGTCAAGTATTAGGTGAGACTGGGACTGAAAAAAAGTGTCTCCCCGGCGTTCACCAGTAGAAGCTGCTGGAGATGAAGCTGGCGGCCGTGCTGAGCCAGCCCGACTGCTGCTTGCCGTCGCCCTGGCCCGGCCTCACCAAGGCCTTGTCCAGCCCCTTGACGGGGCTGTCGTCCTCGGGCAGGTAGGCCGGCCGTGAGGCGGCATTCTCCTTGTCGGCGGTGGCCGGGTCGTCGCCAAAGGACAGCAGGACCTGATGAAACCGGGAAAGAACTGTCTTAAGAGTCTGGGCTACGTTTTGGCAGCGTTATGATCACAGCACAAACCTTTACAAAATCCTTGGCAAGCACTGCCGAGGCAAACTTCTATTGTGTCATCCTCTCTAGTGCCCTCCACGTGTAGCCCGTCCATCTTTGCGTCTGCCACTTAGGCCATTTACGAAATGAAGGCTTAGGCTCGGGCCTATTTCTCTTACCTGTGCTAATGTCACACGCATCTAGAAAACAAGCGTTTGGCCAAAGTTTCTCGGTGAATACTCTGTACTTAACAAGCCAACAAATTCGGCGACAAACCACAAACTGGATTTTCAGGTTTTGTCAGATGGGGATGAAGCCGGAGCCTGATCCAAGGATTTGTCAAGGGCCTCATGTCCCACCTTGACAAATTTCAAGGCTCCCCCCCCCCCTTTTCTTCTTTTTGCCTTGTGGATTTCACGCGAGTGCTACTTTGGTGATAGTTCTTTACGAAGCATCGTGGTTGTCATACGGATTCCCTTGAAGGGTCTCACCTCCTCGCCGAATTCATTCTTGATGACCTGCTTAGCGGACACTTTCTCTGTCCGTGCCACGGCAGCGACTAGGACCTGCCAGGAAAACAGCCCAACATACGGACAAAGAGAGGGATGAGAACAGGTGCCCATTCATTGACCCGACACTGCTTGGCGGCCACAGGGGCATTATGGTTTGGTGAGAGTGCGATTCAATGGGGCCATTTCAACTGTCTATTGATCATTCATAAGCGGTCATGACCTTAAATAGACCACAGCATCAGCTATTATCTCAAACTCTTGTGACGCCATCGTTTCCTTTGCTTTATTCTTCCCACTCCTCTCTAAAGGTCTATCCCAAGTGATGATTGATCTAAAAAACCAATCCCCCAAACACCCAACTTTTTCTCACCTCTGGCCTCAACTCCGTCCTTGTCCGCAGGATGCAGCGCTTACTGCAAAGGTCAAAGGTGAAACTCACGACCCCCTTGACCTTCAGCAGCTCCTCCTCACACGCTTTTCTGTGAGTCTGCCACAAATAAAAAAAGAAGGGGGGGGGGAAAGAAAGAAAATGATGCAGAAGAAATTGCAAGCTTAAGCGTGAAAAGTCTTCCATATGCAAACAGGATTACAAAATACAAACCCACTTATATCAATTGCTTTTGACTTGTATTCCACTCTTCTTTACTTAGCATGAAACAGGGCGAAGTTGGGGTTGGCAAAGTGATCCTATGAATGATGAATTGTTGTGCTTGAGCAAATTTTGGCGATGAATTAAAAGCGGCTCTATGAAATTGAGCCCTAGTGAGGTTTCACTCAAGAATTTTGTACGTAGCTACTGGTAGGCAAGCTAGCTAGGGGGGGAGGAGGGGAAAGGGGGGAGGGTTATTACCTGGTCGTTCAGCCCCTCCAGTTGCAGCAAGACCACCTTGCCCTTGCGGTTGTTGGAGCCCAGGAAGAAGGACCGCGCCTCCCTGGGCTTGGTCGGGTGTCGGCCGCTGCCGGCTGGGCGCGGCTGGCCGTTGTTCTGGGTCTCCTTGAGGGGGCCGGGGCTGGGCGGGGCCGTCAGGCGGTCCTGGATGTCCCTGGCCAGGTTCTTGGCCCTCGTGGTGGACTGCGGCCTTGAGGTAAAAAGGACCAGCGCAGAATTGAAGCGGCTGTTTCTAAGCTCGAACAATCCGCAAGATTTGCAAGGGCAAAGTGACTTCTCTAAGCTGTGTCTGGACTGGATTTTTTTTTTTTTTTTTGGGGGGGAAGGTTTTACCGCGATGATGGTTAAATGAAAAATAGTCAAATGTATCCACTGTCACTTCAGAATGGACGAAATGGAGACAAATCCCGAGCCGGGTGTGTGATGTAATGATTGAAGTATGACAGTATTTGGGGATTTTTTTGAAAAGGCGAGCAGTTTGTTGGTCAATGTCGAGGCCTTACTTGTCCAGGATGTCCTGAAGGCTAATGAGCATGCCCAGTTCCCTCTTCATGATTGGCCGGTTGCTGGGGCAGTCGGCCAATAGCTGCAGAGTCTGCGGCAACGGAGAAGGACAGAGGAAGAATGGTTTAGGATTCTTCACTGCTACAGGCATAATACAAACAGATACAGTGGAACATTTGGCTATAACAAAGATGCCCTTTGGCTCCCGACGTATGCGTCCGTGGATATGCGGCGGCAACTGTCATAACGAACGACCGCTATACCGAACAATTTTCATGAATCACGGGATGTTCGTTATAGCGACGTTCAACTGTATGTCAGATCACCCAGGTTGCAATCTGCTCAAAAACTCTGAAATATACAGAGAAATCTAAAGAGAGCCTAATGCTTTGATCCATGCAGCACCTTTCTCAAAGGATTGAAACATCCAGCCCAATACATTTTTTTATTTTTTTGTAATACTTTCAGCTGATCTATGGATATCGAAAACAAAATTATACATAATGCAGGCTTACATCAAAATGAGCATTTTTTGGTAACTTTTTTTATTCGCAGTGGCTGTTGTTACGGCAGTCATCCGTGTGGTTCCCTGACTTCACAGTATTTGTCAGGATGTTTAGCTCTTGGAACCAGACTATCAGCTAATAGACTGGTTCAACCAGCCTGCGATGCTGACGAAATACAATCGAGTCAGGGAACCACACGGACGACTGCCGTAACAACAGCCACTGCATTTTTTATTGGTAACTTTTTATCAGTTCACCTCTAGAGCTGTGGTGACTACATTGACATCATCGTTATCTAAGAAGAGAACTAATCCTGGCAAGCATCCTTGGTCCTGTCAAAATAAAATAAAATTGAAGTGATTTACAAAAATGTTGCAAACTGCTTACTGACTAAAATTACCAAAATGCAAATCTCAAAATCCTAGCAGGACCTTTCTCTGACTTTGAGAAAGGTCCTGCTAGGATCGAAACGTCAGACCCACTAAATTTTGAGAATAATTATTAAGAATCGTTAAATAGAAAAAGAACTGAAGTGATCTTTTTTTTTTTTCAATTGGCATCGGGCCAGTGCACCCAGTCCAGTCATTGCTGTAAACTTTTACTAAGTTTTAGAGATTACTGAGATTTCCTTTGACATGATAATTATATCATTATATGGATAAGGGTTGATGTCACTTTCAAGAAATTCAAAGCCTACAAACCTTCACAATAGCTTCACGGTTCTTGGCGTCTGAGGCAAGTTCCTTAAGTTGTTTAACAATGCCACAAATATCCATGGTTACTTTTGTTTAGCCTAGTTATAGAATAAAAAATAAAACCATTGACATTCAATAAGTGGTTGTAAAATGATATAGTTAATACATGTAATATATATTGCAAACTGCTTCCTAAATTTGTGTTCATCCCTTTTTTTTTTTAATTGATTTCTTTCAGTTTCAAATTCATGTTAAAAAATTGTTTTTCTTGTCAATGATGGCCATTTATGGAACATTGACATACAATTTTAAAAAATATATCTTTGTTTCCCTTTTACTTTAGTATATTTACAATATTTGCAAGAGTGCTTTGAATTTAGTCCGAGTAAGTCAGTAACTTGGACAGGACAAGTCACTGGTCTAACTTACACTGGTCACCCTTTTTTATAATCCAAATTTCAAATTTCGATAAAAAAGGGTGACAATTGTCGGGTCCAAGTTACTTGGACTACCGGGTACTTCAAATTCAACCTAGCTCCATCCATGGCTGTAGTCCGAGGACCCTTACAATTGCTCTTTTAAAAAAAATTGAGGTTTCACTTTCAGTTGACTATCGCCCGAAACCTCAATTTTTTTTTAACGCAGTGGCTGTGTTTACGGCAGTCGTCCATGTGGTTCCCTGACGTACTTAACAATATTTGTCAGGATGTTTAGCTCTTGGAACCAGACAGTCAGTGAATGATCTGGTTCAACCGGACTGCAATGCTGACGAATACTTTCAAGTGAGGGAACTACACAGACGACCGCCGTAACATTAACAATAGCCATTGCGTTTTTTTAAAGGGCGATTGTAAGGCCTAAGGGTCCAAGTTACTTAGACTAGTAGTAGTACCATGGGTGCATTTCTTGCAAGCCCTATCCCATTGATAAACTGGTCAATTTTCAGCCTCACACCACCACAGAATAATTAGAACGCATACAGTGAAGTAGAACATCTCACATTCCTCACAGTCACAGTCACAGTCCCCCCCCCCCCGGCCCCCGGCCCGAAGAGCAAATTAGGTAAAAAAAAATCCGCCTTCATATTCATGCCATAGTAAGTATCATACTCATACTAGTTATGCTCAGTTGAATATAACCATGGAGGAATAAGTAGTTATTCCTCCATGATATAACTATCGCCTGAATGAAATTAACAATAACAACAGTTCCCTCACCATCATTTTGGTGAGCAAGTAATCATTTTAATCAGCGAGTTTTTCAAATACTTTGAGTTCCATGGAGTTATCAACGACTAATTCATCCTTCTCTAAATCAATGGTAGTAACTAGTATTGCGTCACTTCAATTCAAAATAGAAACAGTCATATTATTCAAAATGCGCAAGATATTACCGGCTTTGAAACCGTTTTATCTCAGAGAATTCAGTTCCTCACAGTAACCTGGTGTACCACTGAATAATGAGCTAATCGTAGTAGTTCGTGGCTTGACATTTCGTCGGGAGGAATTCGATAAAAATGATGAAATACTCACCTACAAATTTGACGGGTTATACACGACTTGACGATTTTGCACACAATAATGTCTTGCTGTAGTGTAACACACTGGCTTTTAAAAATGGCCGCCTCGCAAAATTCTCAGCGCTGATTGGTCGATGGCTGTCACCCTGGCGTCTGATTGGCCGACTGGTTTCCAAAGCCGCTTCATTTGCATACAAGTATACAGTCAACCGGGGAAGGCGAAACCGGTAAGTGGTGAATTTCTCCGGAGATTTCGGCTACTTTTGGAGCCACTTCCAGGTAAAATGATAATGTGTGTGTGTGTTGTATGGCAGGCTAGATATCACGATGCTGATATGAGAGTACATCGGTCGACGTGCGATTTCTTAAAAAGCTGTCGATTGCGACTTGAAATTTGCGATCACAATGAAATTGAAAATGAAATGCTGATTTTTTTGTTGTATTCGGATCTTGCCAGTTGACGATCGCACTTTGCGTAGTGCATGGAGGAAGGAACTCAAAGTCACCAGTTATGCCAAAGTTATCAACCGATGGACGACATTATGTTCGTCCTAGTGAATGATCCTGATGTCTTACTTAGATCTTTGATATCCTTCATCTCTGCAGGCAAATTAACGTCGAACGTGGAAGCCAAGGAAACAGCACTCACTGACCCGGCAGGATCTTTTCAACTTCAAGACGACGAGCTCCAATCTACTCGGAGGCCGATGGTGAACCCCTCAGAGTCAGACGAATTGCTGCTCTACCTCAGAATAATGCTGAACTTCTTAGGACTAGACCCTCATGCCTGGGTAAGTAGTTGTGTCGTGATGTCGAGTGTCGACCTAGTCCGAGTAACTTGGACCTTACAATTACATACAACTTACAAGTTACATTGATTTACAACTTTAGTCTTTGAAATAATTACGCAGTGGCTGTGTTTACGGCAGTCGTCCATGTGGTTCCCTAACTTGATTGTATTTCGTCAGCATTGCAGGCTGGTGGAACCAGTCTATTAGCTGATAGTCTGGCTCCAAGAGCTAAACATCCTGAAAAATACTGTGAAGTCAGGGAACCACACGGACTATACTGCCGTAACAACAGCCACTGCGTTTAAAATAATTACGCAGTGGCTGTTGTTACGGCAGTCGTCCATGTGGTTCCCTAACTTGATTGTATTTCATCAGCATTGCAGGCTGGTTGAACCAGTCTATTAGCTGATAGTCTGGTTCCAAGAGCTAAACATCCCGACGAATACTGTGACGTCAGGGAACCACACGATCGACTGCCGTAACAACAGCCACTGCGAAATAATTATTACAAGTACAACTCAAGAATCGCCCTTTTTAGAAATTTGGAGGGATCGGGTGACTCTATAGTCCGAGTAACTTGGACCCAACAAGTCACCCTTTTTTAAAATCAAATTTTGAAATTTTGATAAAAAAAGAGTTGTCGGGTCTAAGTTACTCGGACTAGGGAGACTCGTGAATTTTAGGACTATTATTAAGGACTATTACAAGTACTTCACAGTAAGGCCTATCTCAAATAAAACAGTACAAATTGTTGACAGAGCGTCACATTTTCTTTGCCATTTTCAAAATTGTCCCAGCCAGTTTTCCTTGGTTTTTATCTAATCCCGACCACAAACCCCTGCTGTTTGATCTAGTAATAATGATCTCACCCTATCCAGTACCAGAGCTCCCCTTTGTCCTCTGTCTGTCAATGACAGTGTCATCCATGACCCAGTTACTCTCCCCTCCTATTTGGTTAGTCCCTGTCATTCTGCCTTTGAGAAAGGTCCTGCTAGTTCTACTGCTAGTATCGAAACGTCAGGCCCTCCTAATTTTTCATTGGAAACCAATTAAAATTGTGTAAAAAAAAAGAAGAAGAGTAGTTAATGAAGTCAGACGCTTTGCTTTTTGTATCCACAGGGGCTCGTCACGGCCAATTCTGGCGGGAAAAAGAAGAACGGAAGACACCGGAGCCTGGTGCGACAGATTGGGTCATCCCTGCCTCTCAGACCGGTCCGCCGGGCTCACTTCCAGGTAGAACCTCGCGGGGCAATCCCTCCTCGAAACCTCCCCCCCCTCGAATCCAGCCACGACAAGTGATGAGAGACGCACAGTCCAGTATTCTCCCCTGGCACCTCATTGGTCTCGGGTGGTGACCTACATTTCTGAAGTTCCGTTTATTGATATAGGAGGGTTTGCGGTGACACCATGTATAAGGTCTCTTAAAGAAGAGGTGTGGTTCTGAAAAGAACCTTAGTGGTAACTCAACGTGTACCATGTGAGCTATCCAGCCCTTAGATGGTGGCCTTCCCAAATAGTCATCTATTCAACCATTAACTGCCGTATATCTCCAGGGATCACACGCCCGCTTTCATTCAAATGCGAACAACCAAACCTGGTTACGACATCTTGGGGGATCACACGAAAGTGGATGCAGCTTCACCACAATTTTTATCCAAAACCAAATGGATTTGAAAACATTTTTGCAAGTCAGTAAAAAGTTATTTTATAATAAAATTGTCTCGACGTTTAAAATTCAAATTACAAATAAAATTGTCACTGTCGGCAAATTTTTGGCCCAGACCAAGAAAACCCATTCATAGATATGTCATGATGTTTGCGTCATTCAATTTAATTATAGGCATTGTGTTAATCATCAGAAAATCTGTCAATCAAAAAAAATGGAGCATTCTGAGTTTGTTTGAATATTGTTCTTCTCCCAGATTGTCGACAGCCATCATTATTCCAGGAGGCATGGACGAGCCTCCCCGTTTATCGACGACGATTCTGAGCCGGTGTTCATCGCTAGCCTGGCCGACGTAGCCTGGGTGGATGCGTGTAGCCCGGAGAAGAATGCCAGGGGAAGGTAGGGAAGGGAGCGTCACTCTGTCCCAAAACGTTTTTTTGTTGCGTGGGTTGGGGATGGGGCTATGGCCTTGTTCTCGTTCCGACAGGATTGCATTGTCAGAGAGTGACGAATGAATGCTGTTATGCGTGCCTCTGGAAAAGCTGTGAGACTATCAAAATTGAGAGGGCCTGACGTTTCGATCCTAGCAGGACTTTTCTCAAAGGGAAAAATGCCCGTGTTAGTTGCACGTGTATGTGATTCCACAGGAAATCTACTTTCTCCATCCATTCACAACTGTGTGTGTGTGTGTTTTACGCGTGACAGGTCCGAGTTCAGACCGTTTGTCAGTCGCCGCAAATCACTGAGGACGCCGCGCCGACGGCGGACGTGCTTTGTCCGCCGCCGGCGCGAGCCCGACATCGACGAGCTTCCCGACGTGCTGCAGCAGACGCCGCCGCCGTCGTCGTTGTCGCTGTCGCACCGACTGCCCTCGCACTCCGGCTCCGTCTCCTTCTCGACGCCCTCCGCCCTGGACGCCTCCACGCCGGTCTTGGAGCCCTCCGCCCTGGAGAAGATCGGCCAACTGGAGGACGAGCTCTCCAAACTCCGCGCCCAGATTGCTATGATAGTCACTGCCCAGAGCCAACAGACTGTGACAGGTAAGCGGCAGACAAAGATGTGCAACGATAGCTGTGTTACAGGGATGTAAGACGTCCAGAAATTTCCGGATTTCCGGAAATGGCATGATTTAAAATTTATTTATCTACCGGTATTGCAAATCTTAAAATTTAGTGGGCCTGACGTTTCGATCCTAGCAGGACCTTTCTCAAAGGCAGAGTGCCTTTGAGAAAGGTCCAGCCTTTGAGAAAGGTCCTGCTAGGATCGAAACGTCAGGCCCACTAAATTTTAAGATTTTAAATTATTTTTAATTTTGACATTTTTTTTTTTTTTTTTTTAAGGTCAAACAGGTATCTCAAACTGCCTATTTTTTATCTGTTACAACCCTAAAAACTGAAGGGCGCCTGCACAATTATTGGCCTTCAGTGATTTTCAGGAAATGACTGTTGGTCACTTACATCCCTGGTGTCGGAAGGAAGATAGGGAGGGGGAGAAGCAATTGAAAACGGATATGGTTATTGCGATTTAGCAGAGAGCGCCACCAAGTGAGCATGTGGTGTGCTCGACCTACTTGGCAACCGCGGGAAATCAAAACTTTTTTTAAATGTTTTCTCAATGCAACTTTGCCCAAAACAAGGCTATAAAGCCACTCTAGGTTAAGGGCTAAGGAAGGAAGGAGATAGGGAGAGACTCAGGAAGGCTGGAGATAGGAATTTTTGACAGGGCAAGATCGTTGTTGGGCTGGCTAAGGATGGTGAGCTACTTAATTTCCCTGTCTATTACGGCACATTCATGGTCTACTGTTAATTATGAGCCCGACAAATGTGGCAGTGCCTACAGAACACACAGACATGACTCCCCATGACCTCATTTCTAAGCTTGTGCTTAAACTGCCTGTTTGGCTTTGTGCTGTAAAAAACTGCGTACTTCATCGCCGTGTGATGAACTCTAACCTTGTGGAAAACCACTGTAGAAAATCTTGGTGGTTCTGTCAATGTGACGTAGTGAGCAGGAGTGAGGCCAATTTTCTTTTTGTTCTTCTTCGCAGGCGCCGTTCAGGTGACCCCTGCCCCTCCTCCTCCCCCTCCCTGTGGAGGTCTAGCCCCGCCTCCTCCCCCTCCCTGCGGCGGCTTAGCCCCGCCCCCTCCGCCACCCCCTCCTCCGCCGCCGCTTCCCACCGCGCCAACTCACGGCGTCAGCGTTGCGGAGCAAATCAGAAAGGTAAAAGTGACCGAGCAGGTGCCCATACTTTGACGCTAGTCAGGTCCCCCATGGCATTACAGTATCCTGACGTAATTTCTAATTGACGCTGACTGTCTATAGGTTATATATGCCTTATATGGTGGCAGTGCTCTTTACTTCTGCCCATAGTTTGACGCTGGTCGGGTCCCCCATGGCATTACAGTATCCTGATGTCGTTTCTAATAGACGCTGTTTATAATGTCTATGGCTGGTATAGTGCAGTGTGTGATGACTGCACATCACCGACTGCCTGGAATTTTCTCTTGCACAGAACAATTGTGCTCAGATATTGCTGTTGAAAAACAGCGGTCGGTTTCACCAAACTCGTCGTAACTTACGATTAATCGCAAGACTATGAGTGATGCACAGAAACTATACGGTCCAACACAACTTACGATGGGTTATCCATCGTAAGTTGACTTACGATTCATCGTAAGGCTTTGTGAAATCCAGCCCTGGTCTAGTAAGATTCTTGATTGACATTTTTCACAAAATATGACCCCTGATGAAAAAGTAGATTTTATTTTAAAAGCAGTAGATGTTACTGGTATGCAATTGTTCATTTTTCGGAATTCTTCAATTTCCACTTTCAGAACCGGGCGAAGAAGGGTCAAGCCGTCCCCAGTGCATCCCAAACCGGCTCTGGCCAGCCTAACATGGCCGACGTTCTCAAGGGTCTGGGAACGGTCAAGCTGCGGACAGTGGCCAGGTGAGTGACCAAAATGTCATTTTGATCTATGGGATCAATGACGTGATGGTTTGGCTGGTGCCCTTTTTTCAAGTATGCCTAAAGGCCAATGAAGACTTGTGGCCTGGGGGCCGGTGATATTTTAGCTGGTGCGCCGTATTTAGCTGGGACAAATCCATTACAGTTGGTGGGAGCCAGTAATGGTTTGGCTGGTGCCCTATTTTGAAGTGTGCTTAAAGGCCAGTAAAAACTTGGGGGCCGGTGATGTTTGTTCTCAGTCAGTTTTTCATTTGTTTGTTTAACAAAACATTATTATTGTAACGTTTTTCAGGTCTCCGGGGGGCACGCCCATCCGTCAGAAGCCCCGCCCGGCGACGGCCAACGATGCGGCGGCGCTGATAGCCCAGGCCCTGAAGAGGAAGTTTGCCCGACACCGGGTCGACGACAGCCCGGACAAGGAGAACAGGGCCTGGGCCACGCCCTCACCCAACAAGGGCAGCCCGTCCATGACGACCATGGCCAGCCCCAAGGTAGGTTCAAAGGTCGGGTGTACCATTTTGCGAAAGGTCAAAGAACTCACGTCCATACTTTCTCAAACTAAACGTATACACGTATCACAGCTGCCCACCATTCCTATTTTGGAGGAATCATTCCTGATTTTTTGGTAAAAACTTATCATTTTTTACAAGCTCTTGACAAGAGATTCCGACTTTTGGCTTGGAGGTTCCCGGTACACATGTATCCCCGTATAGTTTGCTCTGCGATTCCTCTTTTCCAGCAGTATTCCTAATTTCCTTTAAGACAGGCTGGCAGATATGATGTATGTGCACATACATGTGCTTGAGAAGAAGTCTTACCCACACACTCTGTCTCTGCCAAGGTGTAGAACAAAGAGGTATCAGAACAGCTTCTTCCCACGTTCTGCCACTCTCTGGAATTCTAGAATTTCGTCTTATTTTGGGGTTTTTGGGGGGATTGGTGTTTTTGCTTTGCAGTTTGGCCAACACCTGCTCAAGTCATCCAAATTGGCCCAAGTCAGCAGACCAAGTCGCCCGCTTGCTGAGGTCAACGTTTAGCAAAGGGACCCGCACCCTCCGCCCATCCACCCCACAATCAGGAAGGACGACACACTCATAAAAAAACAGAGACTAAAAATCGGTTCTTTTCTTTAAAAGGAAAATAATTACCAGTTGTCCAGAGGTGTCGGATTCAAAGTTTTCTTTGCCAATTTTTCAATTTGATACTTGTAAAAATAATGATAAGGCTCCTGTTGTAAATTTGTGTAAATTTATTTCTTCTTTTTTTCTGTATACAGAACCGTTTTTTTTTTTTTTGGGGGGGGGGTTAATTTTGTTTTTAAATAATACCTTTTCAACCTTTCTGGGGATCAAGTGGTTTGGAAATTTGTAACTCATGTGCTTTTAAAACTTACTTCCTTATCAAAAGAAATCACAATTCATCATAAGTTTTTGTTTATGCTTCAAACATTATCAAAAAGGGGCCAGATTTTATTCACGTGACCCTCTCAATGTTTTAGTCTTTACGGCGATATGGTAAAGGTCAGCATTCATCTTGCTTTAAAAAAAGAATTCTAAATAAAACGACAAACACAATAATAATGTAGAGACTTACGCCCTTAACTATTAGACTAGTACGGAATTTATTGGGAAGATTTTTTAAATACTTTTTATTTCTCAGAATATCTTTTTTGTCTTAAAACTGATTTTTTTTTTTCAATAGAATATTAAGACATTTATAATAACATTAATAAAAGAAATAATTCAATATACATTGTACAATAAAGACACAGGCTATACGCTTGAGGTTTCGTATCGGAGGAAAAAAAAACAGGGAAAAAAGTGACTAAAAGCTGTATCATTTGTACAAATGTATGACATAATTCTCATAAATACACAATAAAATTTGAAATGACGTAAAATACAAAGTGCTTTAGCAGGAGTCTTCGGGAAACGAGAACCCCCCAAAAAATTAGCACAATATTTTCCCCCTTTTTGTTACTTTTTTTTTTACACTAACTTGACAGCATTTGGACAAAGGAGCAACACAAGAAAATCTTACACTTTTCTCCCTGATTCAGTAGAAACAACTTATTGCAATTTTTTTTGTATTTAGGGAAGGAAACTGGTTTGGTTGTCGACTACGGTACTCTTTTTTTTTTCTCTTCAAAAAACCCCCCAAACAACCCAGAACAACAAAAACAGACATTGTTGCCCCCCTTATCTTTTGTACACAAATCATTATTGCAATTAGTGTTCTTTAGTTTTGCTCTTGGCTCAACAGGGGAATTAAAAACCTCACCATTCCCCACAAAAAAAGTGACATTTCAAGTGTGCATTTCAACTGAGGCAACAATTACCACTGGTTCTTCATCAATATACCGGTACCGTACTGTGCAAATGCCTCCTGTTTGGTATTACAGACAGCATCTCTCCCCTCGGCCTGGCCTTGCTGAGATGGACATTTGTGACTGAGTACAGGGTTTTGCTAAGGAACAATCTTGAGTCTTGTGAAGTGACAAGGAAGCTCATTTGTCTAGTGCCAAAGACCCTCCCCCCCCCATCCCCTTTGTGTTCACACGCCAGTTCACCAAATCAGTCGCAATAAAGACTAATCACAAAGAGGTTCTGGACATGACTCTCTGATAACATGCCATTTTAGAAATGGAAGGCAGAGGCTTGAACTTGGCTGTCTCATCCACTAATGGTCCCTTTTCCAAAGCCTGGCTCCGGCTCCAGCTCAGGCTCTGGCTTTGTTCGAACGCAAAGCTTTAACTTCAGCAAAGAGCTCCAGCCTGTGATTTCAGCTTTTGGATGACAGAGATGAAGTCAAAGGCGAAGGTTTTGGAAAAGGGCCATAATACTGCAGGTATCCAAGAAACGAAGCTTTGAGAGTGCAAATTCAGGGTGGACAACTCTGCACTGTACGGGAGGCACTAGTCTCTAAGTTCAGCGAAAAAAACAACCCAATACGGCCCTGTACTTCCATTTTTTTTGGGTGGGACAGGGAAGAAGTCAGAGCCAGTGATTTGATTCCTAAAGGGGCCCCGACTCCGAGATTCCAATGTTGTGTGGAGGGAAATAAAAAAAATAAAAATAAAAAATCAGTAAATAATCGTGATTTGTTTGTAAACTCAGTTCTGGAGCAGAGTGCGATGCCAAAGTTTTAACGATGACGACTGGCGTGCGATGTCCGACCCAACTTTGTGCAACTGAAAACCTCAGCCTTCCTGCCCATCTACCTCACAGACGGACGGGCATAACACAATGACCACACCGACAAACCAATACTGCACCAATCCACCAGCAGCCTACTACGTGCAATTAACCAAGACTTCAAACGGGTCCCTCCGGAAAAAAAAAAAAATATGACAGAGACTATGTCTGTTCTCACTGCAACTGGTACACCCTGCTTGGAATTTCAGTATACATTCATCTACAGTAGTACCAGAATGGGTTTTTCTTTTATGACAAAAAAAAAATAATACCAAAAAATAAAAAAATCTCTGTACAATGTTATAGTGATTTATTTTATGGTTTGCTCGTTGAAAATACATCAACCGGAGATCTTCAAAAAGGTGAAATTAGATAATTTGTTGGCTGCCAAATTTTCCCTCTCTTCAAATATACAACAAAAAGGGAAACACCCCACCCCACCCCTAGGTTTCCTTGTCTATTTGTGACTTGCCCAGCTTTTAATTTATTCAACTTGGCTCAATTAACTTGGCTCACGATTTTCCACTTTCCCCTCGAGAGGACTGTGCAGAGGATCTAAGCACTGTTGCCAAGAATGGTATCCCCCCCCTCTTGTTCCATTTTATCAAACTCATCGTAACTTCCAACCGATCGTGATGCGCAGGAGCCACATGACCAACAGAACTTACGAGGGGGGGGGGGTTGAGGGAATGCTACAAAAATAGACCATAATTGGTAAAGATGATTTTCTTGCTGTTATTTTGCTTTGGTAATAAATACTAAAATAGAGCCTTCTTTCTAGCAAGTGTTGCTGAAGGATAACAAAAAAAACAGCATATGGAGAAGTTTGGTCTGCATGTAATTGAATCTTGTTCACATGAGGGCAACGTCTTTCCTACTACATTCACCAAGACTTCAGGGTGACTTTTACCCTGGGTGACTTTTACCCGGGGTGACTTTTACCCGGGGTGACTTTTTACCCTGGGCGACATTCACTCTGGGTGACTTTTAACCGGGGTGACTTTTATCCGGGGTGACTTTTATCCGGGGTGACTTTTACCCGGGGTGACTTTTACCCTGGGCGACATTCACTCTGGGTGACTTTTACCCTGGGTGAATTTTACCCTGGGTGACTTTCACCCGGGGTGACCTGGGGTGATTGAAGCCCACTGGTTAGCTCTTCACACACACACACACACTATTGGTTTAGTTACTCAGCGCAATCAATAGAGTCAAATGCTTGGCTTCAGATTCCCAGCTCTGTCCCTGTAACCCTAGGTCAAAGTTCACGGTAAGCTTAAGTTCCCGGGGGTTTAAAATTGACCCCCACTCACTTCCACATGGCTGCATAGTACTTTCATCTACAGGTTTTTTTTTTACAGTGGAAAAATGATCCAGGTAAAGGGCATTCTACCAGGGATAGCTTTCATACAGTAATCTTATGAACCAGAGTGCTGCATCAAATACGAGAGCTTGTGATCGATGCTTACTGAATACTCATACAAGGGACATCTTCACTTTGGAAATAAGATTACCCCTATGGTTTTCAAAGCCCAATACAACATTGGGAAGATCGGGAAACATCAATGTGCACAGATTTCCTTCTAATTTACACAGTTTGTAGATGGTCATGATAGAATCCTCATGTTGAAATCTTACGGTCTGGGATGCTGTTCTTCTCGAGAAATAGTTTCTTACACTACAAAATGGTGCAAAAACTGTGACTTTTTTTGCCGTTTTTCTACTAACTCAGATTACCATTTTGGAACGTTTAATGGTTTAACAGACAAACTGCGGCAATCTTTTGACTTTTACCAATGTTGTATAGGGCCTTGAAGTTGAGTTCCGATGGGTGGTACAACTTCAAACCAAAACCCCCAACCATTAATTTGGATCAATCCCTCATACGCTAACAATACAAAGCTCGTAAGAGTGGGGTGTTTTTTAAAATTCTGAATAAAGGGAGGCAGTAGGTGCTTGCTAAACAACTACGAAACCCTCTGCAGAACCGTGCATGACTTCTACTTGACAATTGCGTTTTCTTCGCTGACAGAAGAAACAAATGTGAGAGAGAAAACTACAGAGTAGAAAAATGTGCATGTACACATAATGTGAATGTCATACTTATTATTAAAAAGGTATAATTTGTCTTTCCATTTTCTCTTCTCTTTTTTTTGGTTCTTTTTTCAAATTTCGTCTCTCTTTGCTTCGTTACACTATAATACTCCTTTATCTTATTGTCAATATTTACAGACTTGTTCGATAGAAAAAGGCCAGACAGCAATTTGTCAAAAAATGGAATGTATTCAATTGCGTTGCCATCGACAACGCCAGCAAACTTTCAACTAGGTATAAAAACTTTTTTTTTTTACCACAGTACAAGCAAAGATCACTTTATCCTACTGTATCCCAATTTTTTGGAAACCATTCATTTAATTCTTTTGTACAATTTTTTTTTTCTACGAAATATATATATTTTTTTTTAAAAGGAAGGAGGAATTTGGGAGAGATTGTAACCTCACTACGGCAAATGTCGCAACTTTAAAAAAGAAAAAAATGGCCCTGACTGAGACCAATACATTTTTAAAAAAAAGTCCACCTTTACATCTAAGCACATTGCGATCTGTCCGAGCAAAAGTAAGCCTGGTTCTCAAACCCGAACAAAATTCAGGCGCATCGCTTCACGTCTGCAACTACATGAACTTTCTTTACAAGAAAACGGCTTTATTTCAAGTTCTCAATCCTCGCGCCAACCTCAGTTTCTTTTTCAAAGCTTCATCCTCCAGGTGGGTGGGCATCTTCGAGAGGAATACTTTCAAGGTTGTGGGTGAAAACTTGTCCCTTCCCCACCCCCCAAATAAAAACAAAAATGGGAACCACACGTTTACACAAGAGTGGGTGAAACCATCCAGTTCTCAATGATTAGAGGAGTCTCCAGATGGGTGACAACTTAGCAGCCAAACATTTCAAAGACCAAAATGCGAGAAATGGCACATCTTGGAAAGGAAGGTGGAAGTGTGAGAACTCTATCCCAACAAACAGCACTGCCAACACCAACGTGGGTGCATTTTCCTCGTTTGATTACAAAACATGAGGGGGGGGGGGGGGGGTAGAAACATTCCCTTGGACAAGAAGGAACTCCAAGTCAAACAGACGGGAAAACTGACAGACAAACCACGAGTTGACTTCAAATGAAATCTTGTCTCGCAGTCTAGGCGATTCGACACATTGCTTTTTGCTCCCCTTGGGCGGGGAACCGCCTAAAGGAGCTGCCAGCAATGCACAACATTGAGTAAGCCGGTAACCGGACACACAGTGAAGCCAATGGCCAGACTTCATCATCCAATACTAAAAGACAGACGGCAGTGCAGATATCATTTTCTGTCAAAGCACAGACAGTTTGTTGGAAGTGCAGCAGAAGAAAGGGAAAAAAAATTTCAAGACCAAACATTGGCAGTGATTCATTTCGATTTTGTCTCTCTCTTCTCCCCCCCCCCCCCCCCCCGCCAACAATTTCATTTTTGTCCTCAGAATTGAAATGTCCACTCTTAAACTCATCAGAAAAGACTGCATTTTCCACAACTTTGATGAACCACTCACACCTTCCCCCCATCTGCTAACAAGCAACATCAATGCCCACAATAAGTTGATACAAATGATAGAATAAAAGCCGACATACTTTTCACACCAAGTATAAAATGCTTTCTCCCTAATACTTCTGCAGACACCACATGCAGCAATTTGAAAACTTGAAGATAACTTTACCATTTTGTTTCCTCATTGTTACAAATCCCTGGTACAAAAGAGCCTAAAAAACATTGCAGCATTATAGAAGTCTTTTTTATGTGTGTGTGCTTACTATTTGTTTGCCATTGTTACAAAAATTACCAGTACACAGGTGCTTATTGGTCAATGAACAAGACATTTTTGTGCGAGCGACTATCTTTTTTTTTTCCTTTTTTTTTTTGGCACGGCGATCAAGATTGCTTGGATGGACTTTTTGGGATGTTTCCATGGTGATGATGTGCATGAGCAAATGGCAAAGGTAGGGTTTGTGCCAGGATTGTAATTTGCCACCATTGCTGCTTATACAATGACCCTATTCAGCTTGTACACAGTGGGCCTTTCAGTGCACCCATTCACAGTCACAGCTGTGGATGCAATGACCCTATTTAGCTTGTACACAGTGGGCCATTCAGTGCACCCATTCACAGTCACAGCTGTGGATGCAATGACCCTATTCAGCTTATACACAATGAGCCATTCAGTGCACCCATTTACAGTCACAGCTGTGGATGCAATGACCCTATTCAGCTTGTACACAGTGGGCCATTCAGTGCACCCATTCACAGTCACAGCTGTGGATGCAAGGACCCTATTCAGGTTGTACACAGTGGGCCATTTAGTGTGGCAATTCAGTTAATCTTGTAGGTTCCTAACAAAATGGCCGCCCGGTCGCCACGGCAGTGTAGACAGCTGCTGCAACAGTCGCTAGGCGCAAAACAGCAAAAGCGCAGTCCGCCATGTGCATGCTGGGCCTCTGAATTGCCGTTCGTGTCGCAAACTCTCTCTCTGTCCGTTGGGGCTCCTCGAGAAGTGCAGACGATGTCAACACCGTTCCTCGGCACAGAAGCGCAATTTAAGACTGGGAATGGGGAAGGGGGGGGGGGGGGGGGTTTGGGATGCGTGGGGCGAGAGTTGGGTGCCATGCTCCTCGCCCGAATCTTTGACGGCAAAGCTGAGGGTCAGTGGTCTCACTCTCCTCTCCTCCTTCCTCCTCCTCCTCCTCCCTCACCTCCTTCCACCTCCTCCTCCTCCTCCTCCCTCACCTCCTTCCACCTCCTCCTCCTCCTCCTCCTCCCTCACCTCCTTCCACCTCCTCCTCCTCCTCCTCCTCTGGGCCCCCCAGCTAGTGGCCGTGGTCCCCTTTGAGCGAGGGGGAGATGGCCGCAGTCTTGGTCAGAATGTCCTTGGACTGTTTCTTGTTGTGCTGGGCGATGGAGGCCAGCTGGGAGGAGGCAAAGTCCTGCACGACGGGGCCCAGGGCCGGTGGTACCGAGTACCAGTTAGCGCTTGACTGGCGTAGGGAGCGGACCAGTGGCCGGGGCGATAGACTCGGTGGTATGCCTGCGGAAGGATCACGTGGGGGGGGGGGGGTGTGAAAAAAATTAATAAATAAACAATTTCGAAAATAAACAATTGAAATAATAAACAATTGAAAATAAACAATTTGTTTCAGAGATGAATGACAAAGTGTGGATTATAGAATGTGCTCCTCATAATGAGATGACATGGTGATACAAATGTTTGGGGACAAAAATGACATGATGAAGAATTTTTTTAAAGGAAGATGACAGATTTGAGACTATAGAGGGCACTCTTCCTATTCGGAGTTAAGCACTGAGCATTAGTGTTTATTAGATTGAGTAGTGCTAACCCATTCAGAGTTGATATGGCGGTAATCCTGTTCACTTTTGTTTCGGGGGATGGATGACATGTTTTGGACTGTAGAGGGCGCTCAACCTAGCTGGAGCATCAAGAGGAAGGGGCAGGGACGGTTATGGTACCTACTTACTCAGGCTCTTGCTCATCTCCCTGCGCTGGTCGCGCTCCTCCATCCGCTTCCGTATCCACGGCGACCCCATCTCGGCCAGGCTCCGCCCGCTGCCGGACAGGTGGGCGCGGCCCGTCTCCCGGGGCTGAGCGTCGGCCCGCCGGGCGGAGTGGGGACTGGAGCCGGGACACCGTCCCCCCGCCCGC
>OX465119.1:12757118-12812118 GCA_949987565.1 Luidia sarsii | reverse complement strand
TGATCGGATCTCGCGAGAGACAGGAACTGACCAAGACATTTGTTTTATCACTAAAGTGAAATCTCGATATTAAGTCAAATTCTGATAACTCAAAACTCCTGTTAAATCAAACAAGGATTCTATTCCCTTCAGTAGTAAAAACAATGGTACAACTTCTCAAGTCAATTTATGAGCCTGTCCTGTTGAGATTTGACTTATCAAAAATGTTCCTGTATTTCTTTCAAAGAGCGATCATCGCCATGGTGACTCACCCCATAGAGGTCTGCCAAGTGGTTGCTGGTTGCTATGAGAAACACCTGGTTGACCCCTGGGTGGTCAAGGTCATGGGTCGCCGACGCCAAGATGGCCACCATGACCTCCAGAGGGGTCAAATGCTCCCGAAGCTGCCCAAGTGTTCGTTTTGGTTTGGAAGAAAAGAAAGATGAAAAAGCATAGCTGAGAAACGAGTTGGTAAATCAATTAAATACAAAAAAACTGTTGCAAACTGCTTACTGACTAAAAATGACCTGCAATAAGACTACGTAAATCTCAAAAGTTAGAGGGCCTGACGTTTCGATCCTAGCAGGACCTCTCTCAAAGGCAAATCTATTAATTGACTTCTCAAAAAATAAAGAGCGCCTGATGTTCCAATCCTAGCAGGACCTTTCTCAAAAGGAATATTTGTTGTCTGTCTATAGATTATATTATGTCAGTGGATGTATAGATCATAGGTACATGTATACATAACCTATAGACGGTCAGAGACCATTAGAAATGACGTCAGGATACTGTAATGCAATCGGGGGATTTGACTAGCGGTAAAGTATGGGTGGAAAGTAAAGAGCAGCACCACATGTTTGTATTTGTGGCATGATGCGCATTCAAAATTTGCCTGTGGTTCTATGACACTACGCAGTATTGCTCATGCACGTACGTTGTTTTATGTGCATGGCGGCAGTCTTCACTTCCGCCCGTACTTTTAAGGCATTTCAGTCTGGCACCCACTATTATCTGTCTATAGGTTATATATGTCTAAGTCTCCATGGCATTTCAGTCTGGCACCCACTATCATCTGTCTATAGGTTATATATGTCTATGTCTCCATGGCATTACAGTCTGGCACCCACTATCATCTGTCTATAGGTTATATATGTCTATGTCTCCAAGGCATTACAGTCTGGCGCCAGCTATTGTCCATCTATAGGTTACATATGGCCATATCCCAAACGGGCTTCCAGAGCTACGGCTAGGGCTATTGTCTTCGCATCTCCATGTATTTCCAATAGGGGCAAGACCCAGACCTAGCTCTAGACGCCCGTTTCGGACACGGCCTATGTCTATGGGATAGATGGCTGGATTGACCATCGTGTAAATAGCGCCCTCTGTTGGTCCTCTCGTGGTCCAGCCTTACCTTGTTTTCCCGGAGGTAGCAGAACATGGCTTGGGTGACGTCCGCTGCATGCAGAGCATTGTGATATGGATTACCAAAGTGATACCCGGTTTCTATGGCAACTGCGTCCCCAGAGGAAACGGGAGAAGGGAAAAATAAAAGCGAGCCAATTAACAAAATGCCTGTGAGAAGAGACTCCAGAACAGAAAAGGAGAAATCTAGTATGCAGAGTATATAGTCTGCATACTAATATAATGTGATATACAAAAATGTTGCAAACTGCTTACTGACTAAAATTACCAAAATGCAAATCTTAAAATTTAGTGGGCCTGACGTTTCGATCCTAGCAGGACCTTTCTCAAAGGCAGAGTGACAAGGACAAAACAGATATCTGTTTTGTCCTTGTCACTCTGCCTTTGAGAAAGGTCCTGCTAGGATCGAAACGTCAGGCCTACTAAATTTTAAGACTAATATAATGTAATATATGGAGGTTGGTAGCTCACCATTCCAGATAAACCCCCACTCCCACAGTGAATGCAATGGCTATTGGCGACCTACATCCCAAAATGACTGCAGGTTTTCCACAATCTTACGTGCACCAGGCAGTGTAATAATTCTTTACACCACACCCTCGGGTTTTTCGCTGTACTAGTGAGAATCCGCACTTGAAAAAAAAAGTAGTGTTGTGCTACGAGATTAGCCAGTTGGGATTTCTTTTGGAGGGGAGTCATCCTGCTGTTGATAATCTTTGTCACAACAATGCTGTTAATTGCTAAGTTGTAGCTGCTGTTGAATGTTCAGCTGCACTGGCTGATGTTGTAACGCAGGGCTAGCCTCTTTTAAAGCGCGAGTTTGCACTGTCGGAGCGGGAAAAAAAACCCAAGGCGGGTGGTGTAATTTTCAAAAATACGCCACCGCCGACCGTTGAAGCATTGAGAGGCATGACAAGCTACTCAGAGGCCGGGACATGACGCAGCTTGTCCAAGCTACGTGCTCATTGCTTGTAAATTGGAGGCTGATAAACGTGAACCAAACTGCTGTGCATTCAGGCCCGGAACAATTGGCTGTTTGTCTCTGTGCTCTGATGAGACGGCGGCCGGATCTTGGAAGATAGGACGAGCCTGGGGGAAGGGAACTGACCTAGGCATTTGTACAGGTTGGCAGGATCCAGGTGGAACGTGTGAATCAGGTCGTACTTCTGAAACAGCTGCATGCCGACAAACCTCAGTGAGTGACCTTGGGCGGAAAAAAAACACACACAGGCACAAAACTATGTAATAGGAATGCACAAATTATTATGCATGGGCGTCGGGCAGGGCTGATTTTACACAAAATTATGCACGGTGTCTTTGTGGGAAATCTGATGCCATGTCGGGCAATTGGAGAACGGATTGCTGAATTATTTGCCTTGTTGAATAAAGGCAATGTCAGAGAGGGAGGCAGAGGGGGGGGGGGAGAAAGAGTCAGAGACAGACATTGAGGGAGAGGGAGAGAGAGAGAGGGAAAGGCAAAGAGAGAGAGGCAGAGGCGGAGGCAGAGACAGAGACAGAGGCAGAGGGAGAGGAAAAGGGAGAGGCAGAGACAGAGGAAGAGACAGAGGAAGAGGAAGAGGCAGAGGCAGAGACAGAAGAAGAGACAGAGGAAGAGACAGAGACAGAGGAAGAGGCAGAGACAGAGGCAGAGGGAGAGGAAAAGGGAGAGGCAAGAGGCAGAGGCAGAGACAGAGGAAGAGACAGAGGGAGAGGAAAAGGGAGAGGCAGAGGCAAGAGGCAGAGGCAGAGACAGAGGAAGAGGCAGAGGAAGAGGCAGAGGCAGAGACAGAGGCAGAGGGAGAGGAAAAGGGAGAGGCAGAGGCAAGAGGCAGAGGCAGAGACAGAGGAAGAGACAGAGGAAGAGACAGAGGAAGAGACAGAGGAAAAGGCAGAGAAAGAGGCAGAGACAGAGGCAGAGGGAGAGGAAAAGGGAGAGGCAGAGGCAAGAGGCAAGAGGCAGAGGAAGAGACAGAGACAGAGGAAGAGACAGAGACAGAGGAAGAGGCAGAGGCAGAGAAACAGGTGGAGCAGCAGAACAAGACGAAAAGACGGCTACAGGCTCTGCATTATGGAAATATTGACCACACTGTATGGCAAAGCTATCCTCCCACGGCGATCAACGGAGAATTCGATTCCCACCCACCTCCCCCCCCCCCTCTCGGATTTGTTTTGGGAAAAAACAGGGAAGGGTTGTGGATGGGAGACGGCGCTGTTGGGAGTGTCGTACAGGACAGAGAATGCAAGGCTGAAGCAAGAGCACTGTGATTCTCCACGCCTACACACCACCTCTTTACATGCCGAACGAGCTACGCTGTGAATATATAATGTCGAGCACACGGCCTCCTGCCATTCGAGGGTTTTTGCTGGTGCAGAAACTCCGGTCGATGAAATCACAGAGCGAGGTTCCGTGCTCAGATATGCCACGCAGAGCTAGTGCACAGTGAAAATGCAAGCAGTGGCTGCACCGCACATTATATGAGCACTGTGAAGTCACAATTACACGTTCATGCATGTAAACATGCCTCCACGAGCAGACATTGTCCTTCCTATGTACATGTATATCTTTAACATGCACGCGAATCTAGTGCCTTGTGGAGACCTAAGATAATAGGTTGAATAGGTCTGCACAGGGACATTGTAAAGGTGTATAGGTCTCCACAAGGTTTTCACAAAACTGGTATTTGGAAATAACTCAAAAACGGGAAATTTGTGAGGGGTAAGAATCTGTCGCCAGTTGAAGTGTTATATATAAGAGACATACGGTCCAAATTTCTACTCAGGAAAGTGAA
The DNA here is from genome assembly GCA_949987565.1 of Luidia sarsii. Taxonomy (NCBI): domain Eukaryota; kingdom Metazoa; phylum Echinodermata; class Asteroidea; order Paxillosida; family Luidiidae; genus Luidia; species Luidia sarsii. Next base: position 12,807,928 of record OX465119.1, on the reverse strand, counting down.
TGTGGTTGAAATGGGACCGTTTTTTAAAACATTTTAAACGTTTCTCACGCCATTGTACTGGTATAGTGCACGAGAACAAGCAATGTCTCCACAAGGATACAGATTTAGGTATCTGTGTACTTGTCCATGTACAAGCACTATACATGTACTATGTACATGTCACTTCTCAGATGTTAAACTACTGTACAGTGTACATGTACATATGTAATTCAGAGACCTCTGTTTCTCCATGCATAGGACTATATGTATAAGGACATTACAAAATCTCAAAACATTTAGTGGGCCTGACGTTTCGATCCTAGCAGGACCTTTCTCAAAGGCAGAGACATTACACAATGTGATTTTGACTATTATGCAGAAAGCAAGGTTGATATACATTATACTATGAAGTCACTATGCAAAAAATAAATCAATAAAAAATGCTAGCTTACAATACCTATGTTCATACCTGTGCATGTACACACCCACACATACATACACTGCAGTTGACTACAGTATATAGCCACCTAGCACACTGTGGGAATGTATAGGGTCATGCATATTGTATAGCAGACAGGGTCCTATGAGTGATTGAGTAATATGTGACTGCGGCATGTGTTTGTCCCGACATGAATACCATGGTTGCCTGAGAGATCATTCATTTCAATTGCCAGGCTGTGCTAATGAGTCATCCCATCCACTCAAGACTTTGAGGCAATTTGACAAAGGGATTATTCTACTTTAGCAAGACCATTATTCAGCTGACTGATTGGCTAATTGAATCATTTTATTCATGTAGTTTTATCTTTTTTTTAAGAGTGAGAGGGAGAGGGGGAGGGAGAGGGAGAGGGAGAGGGAGAGGGAGAGGGAGAGGGAGAGGGAGAGGGAGAGGGAGAGGGAGAGGGAGAGGGAGAGGGAGAGGGAGAGGGAGAGGGAGAGGGAGAGGGAGAGGGAGAGGGAGAGGGAGAGGGAGAGGGAGAGGGAGAGGGAGAGGGAGAGGGAGAGGGAGAGGGAGAGGGAGAGGGAGAGGGAGAGGGAGAGGGAGAGGGAGAGGGAGAGGGGGAGGCAGAGGCAGAGGGAGAGGCAGAGGCAGAGGCAGAGGCAGAGACAGAGACAGAGGCAGAGGCAAAGAGGAAGAGGCCGAGGGAGGGGGAGGGGGAGAGGGAGAGGCAGAGTGAAAAGGAGAGGCAGAGGCAGAGGCAGAGGCAGAGGCAGAGACAGAGGCAGAGGCAGAGACAGAGACAGAGGCAGAGGCAGAGACAGAAAAAGAGGCAGAGACAGAGGCAGAGGCAAAGGCAGAGGCAGAGGCAAAGGCAGAGGCAGAGGCAGAGGCAGAGGCAAAGGCAGAGGCAGAGGAAGAGGCAGAGGAAGAGGAAGAGGCAGAGGAAGAGGAAGAGGAGGGAGGCAAAGACACCTCTGCATTAAGCAGGATTATCCCTGCCACCGTCTAGTCTACGGTACAGCGTCACCCTAAGGCAGACTCAAGCGGCCAAGTTAATCTTCCCTCCAGACTTTAGGAGCATCTGAGAGATGGAGGGGGGGGGGGGGAGAGGAGGAGAGGTAACGTGCGGGGTGGGGATGGAGAGGAAGAGAAGTCCGTGATTTTGATTGATAAATCGGCCAGCAGTTGCCCAAACAAGCGAGAGGCTGGAGAAGTGTTTGGGGAGCTGAGAGACCCCTCTTGCTGTTAAGAGGGCCGGGCCTGATATTTTTTCAGCGTCAATAGTTGTTGGTCTTCATAAAGGCGACACCCAGAGGACCCATCCTAACAATTGTTCGCCCCACCCCCGATGCTCTCGACAAAAACAAAAGTGAGCAAACGTAGCGCTACTTCAGAAAACACAGACTTAGAGGGTGCATAGAGCTTTCAGGAGGCCCAGCGGTTGCCGTCCTGGCAGGTCATGTTTTACGCCGGGGCAGCTTTTGGGCGGACAAGTTGATTTGACTTTGACCGGGCTGCATTTCTGCAATTTGAGCTCATCTTGGCACTTGACCACCACTTCGCACCAGCCCAGTTTTCATTCCCCATGGAGGAGGGAGGGGGGGGGGGTTGAACAACGTGTCATTTTCAAAACTCGCTAAAACGATCAGGAATTCTAACCATGTGTTGAATAAACCAAGGAACTCACAAACTGGCCATCGATGGAGACAGGTTCAAAGCCAAGTTCAAATCGTATTTGAAAAAAAAAAACCCAAATCTAATAAAGGAACAAGATCTCGCAAATTACTCTCTCTAAACAACTGCGAACAACAAATACCAGTGGAAAAAAGAAGAACTAATAAGTACGTCATACAGAGTATACTACTATTTGTACGAGCAAGTCAAACCTGGCACAATCGAATGTCAGTCTGGCTTTTGTTACTGTTTTGTGGAAAGTTGAAAAAGAGTTGAAAACTTTGGTTTAAAACTTGGGACAACAGTGGTGCCTGGATTCGGGAAGGCCCGGTACACAGCAACAACCACCGGCGCTACAAGTCTCCCCAAATCTATGGGGATTTCCTATCCTATTAAGAAAATACTCCCCTGCGATACCTACAAAATGCATTTCCAATGCGCATGCGCAAGCATATCCGCTGATAAAATAACAAAGGTTATGACGTCACCCCACACGCTGCACCGCTAGGCCACCTCCCATGACTCCTAATGTAACTTGCCCTTATGTCCCTGCACCCGCAAAGTCCTATAATAAGCAGGCGTAGGAAATAGGGGATTAGTGTAGAGTGTTCTTCTTCGGCAGGGATTTGTTCTTTCATTTTTTGGCGGGGAGACGGTGGGTGGCAGTCAGACGCCTGGGACTGGCCGTTCAGGGATGAGCTCTTCGTCCTTCAAACTCCTTCCTGCTCAGACAGATGCCACCGAGACGATTTTGCAGTGGGTTGATCTATGGACGTCAAGGTCACTTTAAGAAAGTGTCTGGGCAGGGGATAGGATGTCTTGTTCCTTGGGGAATCCTTGCGGAACGGGGAGGAGGATGTGGGCGGATTTGTTAAGGGGGGGGGGGGGGTGGGGCCGACTCCTCGGATGTTGAGCCTTTTATGTATTGTATGACACCTGAGCTTTTTTTACGCAATAATGCCTGTCACATTACCTCAGCACTCAAGGGGATGCATTTAAGAGGATTTGAGGAATGGTTTAAAGAAAGCATTTGATTTTTTTTTTTTTTTTTTTTTAAAGATCTACAATTCGTGTGCTTTTTTGAGGGTACTGTAATTAAAAGTTATCGTAATGATGCATAAAAGCCATATGCTCCGTTTCACAAACAGACACAGACTTCTAGATTTACAAATGACTGTCCTTCAGATTTCCCAACACAAGGGGGTGAATTAAGGAGGATTACTGCTCTGGACAGAAACTCTGACCTCCCCCCACAAACAATGGTTGAAAGGGAGGGGTGAATTCTTTTTTGGGGGGGGGGGGGAATGGTAGAGCATATGGAGACTAATAATGAGGGCATGGTGCAGCAGGCCTACAGTCCTGTGTCCTTCAAAACTCGGAAGCAGTAGCATGACTTTCCGAAATAATCGCGTTTATTTGCAACGTGGTGCATGTGGAAACGCTCAGTAGAAATCGCACTCTTTTAAAAAAAAATCCCACAATACATCGCTCACGCTCTGACTGGCAGGAGATGCTGTGCTTATTCATTATCTCTCCCTTCATTTTCCAACCCCCCCAAGGATACGCGCACCATTTGACCACAATTGCTTATCATAACCGGCTCGCGATTTTTTTAGGGCGCATGTAGACGCGAGCAAAAAAATCTATTAAGAAAACAACCGGTTTATGAATAGCAATTCCAATAGCAAATTTTTGTGCACAGTGGGAATGGTCGTAGTTTTGCGCGGAGGATTAATTCCCTGTCACTGAGTGTGTCCATCATTTGATTACGGTAAGGCCAAAAGAAAATTAGTTCTGCTTCCGGTTTCCAGACCAACCCTATTTCTAACCTACGACCCTAATTTTTTTTATCGGAAAACGATGATGATAAAAATTCAGGCTTGACCGCATGCAGATGCCCCTATATTTTTGTACCCCCACAAAAAAATTGGCCCCCAAATAAAAAAAATAAAAAAAATCCCTACCTACCTACCCTATTTTGAAATGCCATGTAATAATCGGAAGTAGAACTATTATTTTTTTTGGCCTAAACATCAAGTAGGTATTCCAAACCCTTGTTGACTTTCCACCACCAGTGACAAATGAATATGCCAAGGCATTTTATTTGTTTCATCTAATAACCAGTGCTCCATTCATAAGTGGTTTAATCATTGACACTTAAAAAACAAAAATTGAAGCAGTCAATCACTGAGTCTTGGAGATAGACCTTCCCTCCAAAACCCAAAAGCATGATGAAGAAAAAAATCAAATATGTCTAAGGATCTTTTTGCCTTGGTGAGGTAAGTCTTGTTGTCGGGGGCAACTTGTAAAATGATGCAGTACCTACATGTAGCTAGCCGCTATGACAACGAGCAAGTGGTGATGAGGGAGAGGGTGGGGTGGGGTGGGGTGAGGTGCTTTGAGAGGAAGTCAATGACCGCGCAGTCGACCGTCTGGTCAGTCGGTCTGTCAGTCGGTCTTGTCAATCTCTCGGTGGTGGCCATTCTGTCTGCGTCATCTACGTGAGAGTGATTTTTTTTCTTCTTCATTTTTTTTGGCTGACGGCTGACCGAAGAAGCGAAAATGATTTTTTGATTCTTGGTAGGGGAGAAAGAGAGAGAGAGAAGGGGGGAGGGGGAAAAGGGAGGGAAGAGGAAGACGTGGGGGAAGTATCTGTGATTGGGTTCGGGAAAGGGAGGGAAGGGGGGGGTTATAGATTGCAGGGCGTCAATTGAAATCTTTAAAAAAAGCTGATTAGACACAAATCGTATCCGGCCTCTGCAAATTGCCAAACGATTTCTAAGAAAAACACACTCCACTACCCCGGTAACCAATCATCACAACCACCCCCCACCACCAGGAAATCAACACAAGAGTAAACAATCTGAAAGGTGTGTTTTTTTGTTGTTTTTACCTCCTGTGACTTGCTCCAGATGAAAAATGTTGAAATCCCAACACCACAATCTGCTGAGCAGTTGCTGTGAAAACAGACAGGGGGGGTGGGGGAGGAGGAAGAGGTGGAAGAAGAAGAAGACGACGCAGAAGAGGAGAAAAAAGAGAGAGAAAATGTCAACATTAGATTTTCCATTTTCATGTTTTGTCAAGCCACAGCACATGACACTGACGTAGGGCATTCCACGGTATTCAAATATTATCCTTCAAATCTACTGAAACGTAAATATTGAGATGCTCAGGTGGTGGGTGGGGGGGGGGAGTAGGGGTTAAGAATAAGGCTTATCTCGGTGAAGGATTCTCTATCACAATACGTGGGCAGTTTTTATTGACTTTTTCAAATTTCATGGAATGAGATAAACGTTGATTTACAAACACGAGAGGGAGAGCTAGCAGGAATTTTCTTTTAAAGTGACGATCAAACAACACTATGTATGTAAAAAAAAAAAAATTAAAAATTGTAAAGGTATTTCAAAAAAAAAATCTGTTTTTAGTTTGGTTTTCATAGTGTCACCTTGCATTTTGGCATATTAAAATTAGACCACTGCTTTGCTTTCTTAAGTACCTTACTGCTATGATCAATTGAAATTGAGTGAAAATCATAACAAATTTAGCCTGGATCGCACAATCGTAAAAAGACTGAAAAAATTAGTAATTACGCTTGAATCGTACAAGTTGGCATCTCTGCAGTCAATTTCAATGAACCCATTGTAACTTGGGATCCATCGCAAGACGATGAGCGATGCACAGAAACCATACGGCCTATCACAACTAACAGTGGGTTCTCCATCGTAAGTTGACTTACGATGCATCATAAGGCTTTGTGAAATCCAACCCTGCAGGGGTAATTGAGTGCGACAAACCCTGCTTGAATTACGTTCTCGCCCGCCAGAGATGGTCCAGCAATGGGCGGAATTCAGACAGATTTGTTGAGGGATTCGACAGAAGTTATTTTTCAATCATGAGTTTTAGTTCTTTTTGTTTTCTGATTCCTATCAATGTAAGAATAACAAGTTGAGAATTCCAAGGGAGGGGTGGGGGCTACCGAAATCTATGACTGAAACAAAGCAGTCCTCCCGACCCCCTCCCCCCCACATAAAAAACAACAAAAAAAACAACAATGAAAGCAGGCAAAGGGAATGGTTGGCATATTTCTCCATTGGCAACAAAAACGACAATGTTGAAACTTTAGCCCCTGTTATAGTAATTCAAGTCCCACCGGTTATCAACCCATGTAAGCACACTGCCAATAGTGAAACTTGTTTTCAGGTTTTGGGGTTTTGTACCCCCCAAAAAAAAAGTTGGATGAGACTTTAGGAGGTTAGACAAAGGAACTATATAAACAAAAAACTTGATTCTTTATTTTTTGAAGGGAAGGGAAGGGAAGGGAAGGGAAGGGAAGGGAAGGGAAGGGAAGGGAAGGGAAGGGAAGGGAAGGGAAGGGAAGGGAAGGGAAGGGAAGGGAAGGGAAGGGAAGGGAAGGGAAGGGAAGGGAAGGGAAGGGAAGGGAAGGGAAGGGAAGGGAAGGGAAGGGAAGGGAAGGGAAGGGAAGGGAAGGGAAGGGAAGGGAAGGGAAGGGAAGGGAAGGGAAGGGAAGGGAAGGGAAGGGAAGGGAAGGGAAGGGAAGGGAAGGGAAGGGAAGGGAAGGGAAGGGGTGAAAAGAAACATCAGCATTAAATGGAGCTGCTGGAAGAGGTCAAAGCACAGAGACATTGTGACATGGTGTGATCACTGACATCAGGAGATGCTAGAGAGAGCTGTCAAGGTTTTGGAGGATGCTAGCTTATTGACGAAGACTTACTTACACTCCCCACCCCCCTCCCAGTTCCACTCTCCTGGATTCGTAATGGTCTGTGCCCAGACATTGGGTTACCCCCTCCCCCAATTTTTTCTTTTTGGAAAGAACGAGAAGAGATGGATGAATGGATGGACGGATTCCTATGGGGGTTTCACCTCCGAACTTCGGCGTGAAAACCGGAAAGACTCACCGCGGGGGGATATGTCGGTTAATCCCAGGCACGCTTGGTTCAAGTGTGGGATTGTTATTCGCTAAGGTGTGTGTGGAAGAGGATGCAAGCCTGTCCATAATCTCCGGATTAAGAGCTTTAAGTCCGGGGCGGGATTATCCATTCATCTCGAGAGACCGTGACTTCCTCTTATTTCGTAGGCAAAAGGGCGAGAGAAAAAAACCACACCTGTTCTTGCTGTTTCGTGTTAGAGGTTCTCTTATTTGAATTCCCCGAGAGGTGAGGTCCGGTGGTACGGGTGCGGCTGACTGATTGTGCAGAATTTTTTGAGCCGTTCACGCTGTCACAATAAACCGCGATTATTTGATTGAAATCACGATTCAACCTCCTCTCTTGTGATGTGTGTGGACTGTGGACACACAAATTGCGATTATTAGTGGGATTTGAATTGGGAATTTTGACTCCACTTTTAGTGCAACTTTTTCTCTTTTAATCCCAATTGTTTGCCAAGCACCGCGGAGAGAGAGGGGATGACATCGGTGTCTGCAAAGTCGGAAGAAGCTCACCAAATGAATTCTGATTGGTGGAGTCTTGGGATAGAAGGGGGGGGGGGTTTGGGTGGGGGTTGATGGGAATTCTCCTCAAATCCATGGGGATTTCCTATTCCATTAAGAAAATACTCACCTCCGATACCTACAAATGCATTTCCAATGCGCATGCGCAAGCTTCCCGCTGAAGTAAACAAAAGACGCAGTCACCCATATACACTGCACGACCCTCGAAAGCCCATGTGGAACGTCCTCCTTTTTTCAGCGCGCTGGTGTGTGCACACATCTTTTTGTATTGCTCCCCTTGCGATACACTGGACCAAGCAGTCGGACCTGTCTTTCCGACACTCCCGCTATACTACGAATAACGACATGGATTCAGCTCAGAAAGAAGCTCACCGAATGGATTCTGATTGGTGGAGTCTTGGGACAGAAGGGGGGGGGGTGGTGTGGGGGTTGATGGGGATTTGAGGGCTTACGTTGGCCTGACCGCAGTAGTCATTGTCCAGCAGCGACACCCTGTCTGGAGGCATGCGCCGCCGTGGCTTGCTGTTGGGCTGCTGCTGGTAGCCACGGGGAAGACTCCACTCCCGGCAGTGATTCAGGCTGGTCCGTCTCACATTGTTGTCAAGGGCTGCTGCTGAGAGGAAGGAGCAGGGAGGGGGAGGAGGAGGGAGAAGAGGAGAAGGAAGAGGAGAAGGAGGACGAAGAGGAGGAGGAGAAGGAAGAGGAGAAGGAAGAGAAAAAGGAAGAGGAGGAGAAGGAAGAGAAGGAAGAGGAGGAGGAGGAGGAGAAGGGAGAGGAGGGGGAGGAGAAGGACGAGGAGAAGGAGGAGGGGGAGGAGGAGGAAGAGGAGAAGAGGAGGAGGAGAAGGAAGAGAAGGAAGAGGAGGAGAAGGAGGAGGGGGAGAAGGAAGAGGAGGAGGAGGAAGAGGAGAATGAAGAGGAGAAGGAGGAGGAGGAGAAAGAAGAGGAGGAGAAGGAGGAGGAGGGAGAGGAGAATGGAGCAGGGAGGGGAAGGAGAGAGGAAGGAGGAAATGATTAATTATATGACTGTACCTCATAATGATGTTGATATCAGAAGGAACAACAAGGAAAATAAAACATGAACAATTAAAGATTTGACTACTGTATGCACTGCTATTTGATGCATCTTAAAATGATAATCCTCAAATCTGTGAGGATTTACATGTACTTCTGATAAATTTTCATTGGATGTTTGTTTGTTTTTAGTGCTATTTCAATGCAATTATTCCAGCAGGACATTCACCTTTCAGGATTGGTCTGAATATCAAGGCCTCAAAACACTAACAACAAAAACATTTTGTTTTCAAAATGTGTAACAATTTGGAAAATACTTGTATATTTTAGATCATGCCGACTGGCCAGCAATTTGGACAATTTTCATCCCTCCTACTTGATGAAAGCACTCTCCTCTCTTTCTTTCTCATTTTCTTGGTTATCTGTAATTTCCCCGATGCTTTTGCCGGACAATTTGTGACCCGGCACATCATAATGAGGAATAACCCCCACTCTTGAGATTTTGAGATTTTCTAATAATGTGAAAGAGTGTACCGTTAGCTTTCAAATGATATCAAAATTTCCTACAATACATTAACTTTCCGAAAATACAAAAAAAAAAGAAAATTGAATTTTAACCGAATTGAGAAGATACTTTGACTTTAGGCGTTGTTTACTGTGTTCTGGTGGGATATTCCTCATGTCGCTGTGCCGGGTCACATTTTCTAAACAAGCCGCGTTAAGGGATTTTTTCCCTCCAATAATTTCCATCCCTATGAACAATCTCTCCGCGCAGTCCATGGGTAAGGGGGAATCAACTCAATCGAGCCCCGAGGAAACGGTTTTTTTTTTTTATAGATTTTTGATCACAAAGCCTTTGCTCCAGTGCGAGCAGGCGAAAATGATGATTTTTCCCCCCCTCCCTAGAGGGACGACAGAAATGGACGAGCCAAAAAAAATCTCTTTTATCTTTTTTTTTTTTTGGGGGGGGATATCTATGTCTGACAAGAAGTACAAAGGCACATCTTTAAGAAGCAATTTTGTCCTCTGAGAACATTCAGTAGCAACCATTTACGTATTTGGGGCTTCCCCCCCCATTTCAAATGCCTGTTATTTTTTTTATTCATTCTTGACCCAGTATCTGGATAGATATTCAGGAGAGATTGAATAGCAGCCCGGGAAAAAAAAAAAAAAAATTGAAGAAGAAATTCTAAGAAGAAATAGAAGACACTCATCAAAACAGAACAGGATTTTATTATGAATATCTAGGACTGTGTACCATCTGTGCTTTTAAAAACAGGGGGGAAAAACTCCTGATGAGGAAAGAGTGTCGGTGCCATCAGACACTCTACCATTGTTTGTTTGTTTGTTGTTGTTGTTTTTTAAAGATCTTTACGTTTCACACGATCTCTGTACCTATGGATTGGCAAGCTTTGTACTTGCTTCACCAAGGATTGCAAGCATGCACAATGGACTTCACGAATTATTATCAATTGGTTTGCGGTGACACCATGTGTATCATCTCTTTTGAGACTGAGTGTGGCTCTGAAAAGAGCCGGTGACTCAACGTTTTGAGCAGTGTGTACTCTGCTCGTCGTCAGGAGACTGCTGGATTCCAACTATCATCAGGGGTTTTGTAGGGGGTTTTGACACATGGTGTCACCGCAAACCAATTAATAATAATTGTTTTCACCATGCAAACCTTCAAGTCTTTTCTGACTTCAGGAATGGCAAAATGGAAGAGAATTCAAATCCATTTTTCAAGGGATACTCATTTTTTTCTTCCTCCAGTTTTCATAGAATTGACAATGCAAAGTGTGAAACCAAGACATTTTGCCGATCCGAGACCAGGGATGTAAGTGACCGACAAAGACATTTCCTGAAAATTTCCAATAAATTGTGCGAATGTGAGTGAGCGCTTACACGACTGAGAGATGCGATTGCGAGATTCACGGCAGGGGTACATGTACAGGCGTCTTTCAGTTTTTATGGTTGTAACAGATAAAATTTAGCAGTTTCAGACACTAGTTTGACATAACAAAAAATAACAATTGAAGAAAAAAAAATATATATATATAAAAATAATATTAACGCCATTTCCGGAAATCCCCCCCAAAAATCATGCCATTTCCGGAAATCCAGAAATTTCCTGACGTCTTACATCCCTGCAAGAAAAATGGCTGCACAACCTCCTGTGAAGTAGCTCTCAAGATTTAACAAAAATTCAACACTACCTCGCTGTTGACGCTGTGAACATTGTGAATTTTCAAAACTGCCAGTGAATGAATCAAGATGCCGCACATGTATGTTTCAACTTTTCACAGAGCAAAACGGCCCAAGAAACTCTCTACCTTAAACAATCATATTAAAGCCAACTACAAAAAAAACAAAAAAACAAAAACCAGAAGAGCAACAAAGAACTCTGAGCATCAGGAATCAATCCATCTATTGACCCGCTGGGACAAAATCAAATTACATCCATGAAGCCCCAGTCCGGACTGGCTCTGAAGAGGGAGAACAATTTTCGGGATTCTTTTTTTAGGATTCCCGACGATAAAATGAGTTCATTTCTGATTGAGGGCAGTCCCCCAGGCCCCGGACAGAGTAGACTTACTTAGCGCGGTGGATATTTTTAAAATTAATTAATTTATTTATTAATTTAAAACGTGGAGAAACCCTCTCCACGCCCCCCCCCAAAAAAACCCACCAAACAACAACGAAACCACGCTTCCATCTCTGCCACCTCAAGGGTCAAGATAAGGCCAGAAAAAATGACCACAAGGCAAAAAGAGCTCAAGCATGTGCTTAAAAAAAGATGCAGAGGAGTGTTTTTAACTCATTTCTTATCAAGCCTTCATGTTTATACGAAACCCATTCGTAGAGCAAATCATTTGGTGGCACCTTGGACTAACAACATCCCAGTGGAAAGGCTGTAAATCTTTGGGTCCAGCGATACGTTCTTCCAAACTAACGTTCGCCGCTCTCCGTGATAATTGTTAACTTACCTTCAATAATTTTGATTTCGTTGTCGGGCAGTGAACTTCTTCGCCCGTCCACGTGTGACATCAGCTGTTTTGACTTCACGCGAACATCTCCTGCAGAGAAAGATAGAAACAGAAGGAGGGCGGTGAAATTAGAGGGAAAAATAATGAACTGATCAACTGAGACCTGGGATAAATGGCTTGCTGCCACCTGAGACCAGCAAACATTTGACAGAATCCAACAGAGTTCGACAGAGTCCAACAGATTTCGACAGAATCCCTCAAGATCCAACAGAATCCAAAAAATTTCAACAGAATTCCACAGGATTTCAACAGAATTCCACAGGATTTCAACAGAATTCCACAGGATTTCACAGAATCGCACAGATTTCAACAGAATTCCATCGGATTCTAGAGAATCCCACAGGTGTCAACAGGATTCCACGGAATCCCACAAATTTCACCAGAATTCCACAAAATTCACCAGAATTCCACAAATTTCACCAGCATTCCACATATTTCCACCGAATCCAGCCGAGGCAAATCCTTGGGTCCGAAACTACAAGCACACCAAGTCCGCCGCTCACCCCCCAACCGCCCCCAAACTCCACCACGGCATGCAGAGGCAACAGATGTGCCTGGGGCAGGCCTGCCGTTAACGACCCGAGCAATGCCGGCCCCGACACAGTACACGCACACTCCCCCTCTTTCCGTGCCTGTGCCAAACACAAAGCACGTACCGAATCCAAACCTCCCGTGCTGCCAGCCAGACACGTCGCACCAACCTCCCTAGTGGTAAGGCAAGCCCTGTCTAGTCCCTTCTGAAGAAGACAGCTTGGTAACACCCCACAAGGTTCTCACTGAATCCAGGTCTGAGTTTACCCTCAGAAACGAAGGAGAAGAAACTCCTCTATAGATTTCATCCTTCCCAACCGTAGCCTGGTTTTGAGGTTGAGGGGACCTTTCCAACACCAAACATTTCCTTGACCCCTCTTGGTGACCTTTTTAAGTGTGTGTGTAGTCTTTTGAAGTGGTGAGTTCCCTGTAATGCCCTCACCCTTATCTTCACCTCCCTCACAAGCCCTACTTAAAAAAAAAAATTAAAAAAAAGGAAAGCCATCCTATCAATTCTACTCATGTGGGACAAGGACCTGATACATGTAAACCAATTGTTTACCAACCATGCAGTTGATTTTCCTTTCCGACAAGGAGGGGGGACTGGAAGCAACTCTATAATAATATCTAATCGACAAAGTTTCTGAAGAAAACAATCGGCGAACTATAAACTGCCCACAAGAGCTTCAGAACCCCCCCCAAAAAACCCCAACCAATTATAGTAGAAACCTCTGAAATATTTCTGCCTTAAATGCTGTATTTTGGGAGAAAATAGTAAAAGAAATAGTTTACGTCTCACCGATACATGTACACTGTATCTAAACTATTTTTCGGAACAGTACGCCATTGAATGCTGCATTTTCGCGAAACAAATGAAGCGTTTTTCACGATTTTCTTGATACTCGGTTGGCGGATTGAGCTGAAATTTTCACAGGTGTGCTATTTCATGCATATGTTGGATCAGACATCGTATTGATGCTATTCTTTGACCTCAACCAATGTTGTGTAAGGGCTTTAAGTGTTTTATACATTTTTTGTTCCACGGGTCACCAGAGAGGCAGCGTCACTGAAAGGGAAAACATCATCCTATTCACAAACCTTCACAGAGCCTTACGATCCATCCCAACCCACTGCCCGGTGGGTAAATTACATCCCTATCCTCAGGGGGTCATACAGTTTTTAGTGCGCCGATTATCGTCTAACGATCGATCTCAAGTTACGACGAGTTTTGCGGAAATCGGCCGCAGGACAGACAACTGCAAATACACTGCCGCGTAACCAAGCAATATTAACCGCTCACCAAATAAATTTAAAAAAAAACCTTTTCCCTCCAAATTTTCTAATCATTCCATTCTACACTCTTTACTTTTCATTCCAAGTACAGTGGATGGAAGGGGAGAAAAGTAACCACAACCATCACACAACCATCGATTTCAATGCTGGGGGGGGGGAATAATTCCCACTGCTTGCGTTGCCACAGCAACCCTTCCAGGTGAAACCACAATGACGACAGGGCGCAATCATATAATGGGGGGGGGGGTGGTTGGGAAAGGGGGTAAAACGGATGCGGGGAAATGATAAATAGCCCCCAATCCCTATAACCCTACTGTATCTATACAATAAAGGTTTATCGTGTGGCAGGGCAGACGCATTCCAACACATTGGAACAACATCCCTTGACAAAACAAAGGGCATTACAACATGTAGTGCGTGTACGGTATGAAAGGCTTGGTGTCCCTCAGAAAAAAACCCACCAAATAATGACATATTTTTTCTTTTGTCAGTCCACGCAACTCATTATAAATTTTCTCTTAAAATTAACAGTGCACACAATCAGGCAGGTGAATTTGTAATGTCTGGACACAATCAGTTGCCAAATAGGCTGTTCAAGCAAATATCTAGAAATTATTTCACTTTTAAAGAAAAATATCCTTTAAAATTGTAATCTGTTAAAATAATTCTTTACAAAAACTAAAAAATTTCTTTTAAAAATTTAAATTTCTTTAAAATTTGTCGGCCACTAAACCATCAGGTTTCATGGAGAAATCCAATAAGGGTAGTTGGTTACCCTGATCAGGGCTCAACCTTAGCACTAGCCCGGTGGTCATTGTCTAGTAAAACAGCCACGGGCTAGTAAAATGACCACTTTGCTAGCCCGCAGACTAGAAAAAAGTAGACAGTGGTGTGGCGGCCAAAAAAAATAAAAAATGCGGGCGGGGATGAGAAAGTAGAAACTAAGAATTTGTTTTACTTGACCTAATAACCTTGTTAAATTTAATATTAATTATACAGGGCTAGTAAAACTTGCTACGGGCTAGCACAAAAACTAAATTTACTAGCCCGGTGGGCTAGTAAAAAAAACCTTAAGCGCGACGCTTGCTGGTAGAATCTAAAAAAAGGGCGTCAGCTCTGAGAGCAAAAGGCGGCCATCCAGCACTATTGTTTTAAGCTTGCTGCCTTGCATGGTTGTCTTGGCTGACCAAAGGCTAGGCCCACCACCGAAAAACTGCGATTGGCATCAGGAAGGGCAGCCGACCTTTCAAAATCTTGCTCCACCAAATCCCAATCCCATGAGATGAATCCGGACACCCCAATTAACGGGGGGACGAAACCGGATTTAAAATTTTTGATTGACTGCGGCTGCTACTGTACACGTCGGCAGACGGTAGAATTCCACGTCTACAAAACTCGTCATCAGAATTCGCCGGGAGAAATGAAAAGATCAGAGTGTCAGATGTTTCAAACCTGGGACCCTTCTCCAAAGGTCACGGGAGAAAAAAAGTCAAATTCTCAGAGGGGGAATGTGACGAGAGAATTGGACAGTGCCTGACATCCGAGCCGGCTAATGGTGAAAATTTGACGGCAGAAAGTGCAACGGCATACGTCTTTTGACGACAAAATATGACACAAGAGTGACACCATTCTCGTAGTTGGCAATAGTACAATATCAGACTGAGGCAATAACTGCACAGACTTCAAGTCAAACAAACAAAGGAAAAACTGACTGGGATCTTTTGGAAACAAATTTTTAAAAATTGGCAAAGAAAACTTCGACTGGACCGGGTCTGGAGTCCTTGACCTATGGATTAACGTAGCACTCTCCTATCTACGGTAAACTATTCAGCCCTTGAATTGAAAAAGCTGTATCCACTTTGTGTGATTGTTGAGCTGCTGTAGCCAGGTTTACAACAATTGGTTGTTTGCATCTGAATGGAAGCGGGGGGGGGGGGGGTTGATCTCTGGAGGTTACGGCAGTAATGGTTGAAATGCTTCTGACTGGCGCCCCCACCCAGGCAAAGACTATAGTTGACAATTTAGGAAGGCCACCCATCTAAGGGCTGGATGGCTCAGATGGAAGAGCACTTGTACATTAATCCAGAGATCTCGGGTTCAAGTCCCGGTCCAATTTCTAAATTTTTGCAAACATTTCAAATTGAATTTTTGCAATGAATCTGACGGGAGAAAATAGAATGCAGATTTCGACCCACAGAATTCTAAAATGGGTGGCAAACTTTCACCCTGCAGAAAACAGAGCTGTAAGACAAGAAGTTTTCCTGATAAATGAATCTAGTCGTCCAAAATTGTCCACCAGGAGATTTGGAACCTGGTGGATAACAAATATTCAGCCAGCTTTTAAATAAATAAATAAATAAATAACAAATTGGAAGTGAATTTTTTTCATCCCTGCTTGCATGTAAAAACTTTTGGTCCATGATTTGAGATGGTGACTTGAAGCCGACCTGTCTAATGTGGGCTCAAAATCAGATGAGGGTCTATGACACTCTTGCATTCACCAACACGCTTCCATGTCAATGTCTTCTTGGCTTGCAATGACTGCCAGCAGGGTTATTTTTGTGACCTTTTCAGGGAAATGCAGAGGGAGAGGGAGAGGGAGAGGGAGAGGGAGAGGGAGAGGGAGAGGGAGAGGGAGAGGGAGAGGGAGAGGGAGAGGGAGAGGGAGAGGGAGAGGGAGAGGGAGAGGGAGAGGGAGAGGGAGAGGGAGAGGGAGAGGGAGAGGGAGAGGGAGAGGGAGAGGGAGAGGGAGAGGGAGAGGGAGAGGGAGAGGGAGAGGGAGAGGGAGAGGGAGAGAGAGAGGGAGAGGGAGAGGGAGAGGGAGAGAGAAAGAGAGAGAGAGGGGGGGGGGAGGAGAGAGAGGGGAAGAGGGAGAGGGAGGCAGTCACAGTAATGGCGCATTACAGATTTCTTTGCAAGTTAAGGTGACCGAGCAATCTTGGATTGGACTGAGGTGCAAAAATGTTGCAAACTGCTTACTGACTAAAATTACCAAAATGCAAATCTCAAAATTCAGTGGGCCTGACATTTCAATCCTAGCAGGACCTTTCTCTGCCTTTGAGAATGCCAACAGAATGAGATTGTGTATTTCACGTGTTCAGGCTTGGAAAATTATCAAAAATAGATTGTGATTGATAAATCAATTTTTTTTTTAAAGTGGCAAAAAGTGAATCGTGATTAAAACGTT
Organism: Luidia sarsii; assembly: GCA_949987565.1. Classification (NCBI taxonomy): domain Eukaryota; kingdom Metazoa; phylum Echinodermata; class Asteroidea; order Paxillosida; family Luidiidae; genus Luidia; species Luidia sarsii. Next base: position 12,791,292 of record OX465119.1, on the reverse strand, counting down.
TATCTTATTTTTTCATGCTGAACTGCGCATGCCTAAAATCTCCCCCCCCCCCCGCCGCCACTTTCTGGACTGCATGTACAATGTGTAATTCGAGACTTTGTGCGCAACAATGTAGAGATAAACAGCTGGTTGAGTTTACACCGGATGTTTGAATGAGCACGCTGAATTGTGAGGTGTCAGAAGCGTGCAACCATTAACTGTATATTTCCAGGGAAACCCACTATTTATTAATTAGCGTTTGAAATGCAATTACCAACGGTCCAATTATCCCATTAGCCCAACCGAAAATGTCGAGAGGATAAAGATTTACGAGCGACAACTTATGTTCGGTAGAATCATACAACCCGCCCTCCCTTCTGTGTCTCCGATTCTATTAAGAATAAGAACCTATTTTTTTTTTTTTTCTTAATGCAAGGACAAAGTCCACTTTTATGATGTGTGAGCACACAGGCTGTTTGGTGATAGATATTCAGTGGCTACTGTGCACTCTGTGTCTGGGGGGGGGGGGTTCCCCTGGGGGTGGGGATTTAGGGGGTGGGGGTGTTTGTTAGGGGGCAAGGTCTGCAACCTGTGCTCTGCACGCAATCTGAAACGATAGAATTTTTCTTTGGGTGGACTTTGCACTCGAGTCACCCTGACCCTAACTTTAAAAACTCTATTGTGCAATCATTTGCGGGAAGACCAGGAAAGCACCTTTTGTCATGAAATTCCCTTCAGCGGAATTTCAACAAATTCAGGAAAGACAAAAACAACACCAAAAAGCCACTGGGAAATCCTCTGAGGAAGAGCAGCATCATTCCAGGGGCTGAGCTCCGACTCCAGTCTCTGTCTCAGACTTGATTCTTAAACTCTATGACTCGGAGTTGATTTGCACGACCCGTTGAAAAACCTGGACGACTCGAGAGATGTGACTTGTGACTCAGTCACTCAGACTCCATATTTTGCGACTAAAAAAAAACCACACCTTCCAAACAAAAGACAATTCTTGCCCAGTGAACGCTCTTCCACGTGAAAAAAAAAACAAAACAAAAAACCCAAAGATTGGCCTGAGATTTTCTTCCCGTAAACAGAAGATTTTACTTGTGACAACAGTCAGGGGAAGGGAGAGAATAACTGAGAAACACGGAGAATATCCCCGGTTGCCTAGAGGGAGGAAAAAAAGAAAGGGGGGGGGGGTTGGGGGGTTGGGCAGTAGCGGGGGTGGGTGGAAATCCACTCTGCTAGGCGACGGGGGGGGGGTGGGGGGGGGGGGGGAACGAAAACCCAAAACCAAAACACGTTGGTGAGTCGACCGCGAGCTGATTCCCCGAAGTAGATTTCTGACGCCCCAACCATATGTCAGGGCGACAAAACTATGTCGGGTGGGATTGCGAGAGAGAGAGAGAGAGAGAGAGAGAGAAAGAGAGAGAGAGAAAAAGAAAGAGAGAGGGAGAGAGGGGAAGGAAGGAGGGAGGAAAGGAGACAAACACTCGCCGCCAACACAATAATGCCTCAGGGTTTTTTCTTCTTCTTCGTCTTCTTTTTTGGTTCGTTTCACCTTTTCCATTTTTTTTCTGGAATTAAGAGTCCAGGAGACAGATCATGGACACACACACACACACTCTATCTGAGAGTTGGAGAAGAGGGGGGAGGGGAGAATCCTCAAATTAAAGCAGATTCTCCTTTAAGACGCAAAACATCTACATGTTGTTATCTTTTCTTTTCAGACTTTCAAAGCCATTCCAATTCTGGTATGAGAGGATCTGTACTTCATGCATGGCATCATTGCAAGCGTTCCACATTGTGCTTCCGCCGTGCAAACCAGCAACATCTAATAACAAGCACTGAATGCTTATCCTAATGCCATAGCCTAAACATAACACTATGCAGCCCATTCCCCTCTCCAACACATCAATAAATGTGACACAGGGCACACAAACACCATGTCATCAATTGCACGCACACTGACATTTACCGGCCTGTCGTCATGCCTTTAATTACGAGCGGACAGATGTTCCTCTAAAAAAAGAAAAATTGATATCCATCCCACAGACAAATTACAGTTCTAAACACTCAATACTCAAATCGGACATTCGTGTGAATTTTGGCAGAACGACCCAGGCTAGATAATCTGTGATGCAAGATGGGAGCTCGGTTAAGACGAGAGAATAAAACCCCAAAACAGCAACAACTGTTGCCATGCCAACTCACCGACCACCTTCATGTTGGACGTTAGCTGGGTGTAGCACGCCGGCGCGACACAAGCGCATATCACTGTTGACTGACTGAACTTCATGAGGGACACTCCTGGCCTGACTACGGGGGAGTTCAGCAGAAGATGGACCGTAGTTTCGTGCCGGCGTCGCGGCGGTGAGCTTTGATTTCAGACTGACTGGGATGCGGTCCGTCGATGTTGCCGCGGGAATCGCCGGAGGATTAACGCACTCGGAGAGAGGTAGCGGCCAGTTTATAGTCTTGGTTGCAGTGAGGAGGAGGAGGAGGAGGAGTAGGAGGAGAGTGTTTCAGCTGACACAGCACGTTGTGGGAAACGTGTAGATGGTACTATGAGTTACAGACCAGATGGTACATGTACATGTACATACATGTATGCGCTGATAATGCATGTGTCATTCAACATCAAACTGCACAGTGCAGGGAGAGAGAGAGCGAGAGAGAGAGAGAGAGTGAGGACAGCAGCCGATACGAAACTGGAAACTTTTGCAGTGTCAGACAGTTCCTCTTTCTCCTGCAAGTCACATCTCCAGGCCCGGCGTCCTCAAGCAATCCAACGATGACACGGCAGCAATGGAGGCTGCCGACGAACGTCCAATCAGAAACCCACTCCTATCCAGCCAAGAAAGCTCACGCCCTCCCAAAAAAACAAACCAAACCGACCGACCGTCTTGGCCAAGTCGAGTCTCGATCGCAGCGTTCCCTCTGGCCGTCTTTCCGAGTCCAAGTGACGTTCCGACGCGTGTCCCTCCTCGCTTTTATGCATCGAGCGTGTGCCAGGATCATCGCTTCCACTTCAGTGGGCAACAAACAGTTTGCGGCAGAGGGAGGACATAGGAGGGGGGGGGCAGGCAGGTCTCCTCCGAGCGGGGTGTATTTGGAGATGCCTGAGCGAGTTTTGGCGAATCCCGTCCAAGAGAAAGGAGAAGAAAGAGTGGGGAGGACAGGAGGAGGGGAGTGTGGGCGGATCGCTTCCACGAAGAGCAGGTGCTGACAGGACCCTCGCACTGGCTTCCAAACCCTTGCCCCTTTTTTTTGGGGGGGGAAGGGGGTTGGCGATGTCTGCGAAAAACGGTCAAGCGAGGGCATCCTTCCGATCGCTCTCGCACAAAGCCCTCATAGGCTCGGCTTCCACACCCACTCTCATCTCCCTTCCGGCATTCCCCGCGAATCCGGGAACCCCGGCGCTCTGGGGAAAAGTATTACCGAGAAGTCACCGAACGGGGATGATGAGGGAAACGGCGCCGAGAATCGGACGGAGGGGAAAAAGATGAAGTCATTTCAGAAGGGTTTGCGATGATTGTGAAGAACGAGGGAAGCGGGGAGGAGTCGGAAAAGAAATCGACACCCCGGCTGAAATTCCGCGGAAGAAAAGAGGAGGAACGACTCGCTGGGCTTGTCTCGCTGGGTGCACCGACTACAGCTGATTCTGTGGCACGGCCTCGCTTTTGTTTATCTCGTTCGTTGGGCAAGAAATCGTCTCTGTACTTTGCCCCCCCCCCAATCTACCCTCGGTGACAGAAACCTTGCGGTTTTCAACGCTCTCCCTTCCCCCACTGCTCTGTTCCTTTTTCAGATTATCACCTACTCCCCCACCCCTGTCAGCATGTTTTCTTTGTTGTTTGTTTTTTTTGCAATGAAATAAAAGAGAGAGAGATAAACAGACAAAAGACAGCTGTGGGTCAAAGCTTGGAGAGAACGACACGTCACTTATGCCGGCAGAGTTGCGTGGTTACCTTGCGTGTCAAAGTCCGCACGCATACAATAAAAAATAAAACTAGACACCCTACTCCACTGGCAAGGCTCAGCCGCAGCTAATGACCTCTCCCCCGTTCCGCTCAACCACTCAGGCTGCGAAAAGGACAATCAAGCCGGGTTTTTTTTCTATTTTTCTTGGCAATTTTGTTTTTTAGCGACTTCTTGTCTTTCCTTTCCCTCTCCTCGCAGCATCACGTTGGCAGAGGACACTCAATCCTCGGCTGTTATCGTTGCTGAGTGGCACAGTACGAACCCTGTTTTTCCCTCCCGCTCTCCCTCTCCCTCTCCCTCTATACAAACCGACAGCTTTGACAAGTGTTCAGGTAAATAATCCTATGTTAATGAAGGCCATTGGCATTTGGGCAACTGAGCTGAACCGTTCCATCCGTCTCTCTCACTCTCTCTTCCTCAATCAATCCCTTCCCCCAACCCCCACACACACACCGCCTCTCCCTCCTCCCTTTCAAAGGCGCTGTTGACGGCAGGCCGCATGTAACAGAGTCCCGCCTGGATTGTGTCCGGGCATGCGAGTACATGTTGCGTTTGCGGATGTCAAGTGCGGCAGCTGGGCAGGTCGTGTTTCTCAGAGGCAAATGTCGTCGGCCAATTCAGCTCGGTCTACTGCTTGTTTTGGGGCTTTTTGTCTTCTTCAAAAAGTAGTGGGAAAAGTATGTTGCAAACTGCTTTTGTACAGACTTCAAATGAGAAAATTACAAAATCTCAGAAGTTTAAAGAAGCTGATGAATCAAAACAAATATTCCCTAAAAGGGTGCGTTTTAATCAAATGTTCATATAGTAACCTTTTGAAAAACACTTATGAGCTTGTTTTTTTCTCAAATTTCTTCTGAAACAGCACGTTTCACTAGAGGAGCGAATTGGGCACATTCAAATTTCAAAGTCAGATCTCCTTTTCGATATTTCAATGTCTCCACTTTTCTCCTGCATGATTCCGACGACTTTGTCCCCATAAGTGACATTTGGCTTTCAAATCAAAGCTGAGGAGATGTGACACTCCCTGGGTTGCAAATATCGAGACAATTTGGATCTCAAAATATTCAGCTAGAGTATGGAAGGACCCTAGGCCCAAGAGCAAAGAGGTGGCAGTTTTCAACATTTGCACAAACTCGGGGCAATTGCCCTTTGGCACGGAATAGCGTGCTGTTACAGAAAGAAAACACAGAAGAAGAAGAAAGATGGGAAAAAAAAAACACACCCAAACTCGGTGTCGGGTGTAGCAGTTGGGTACACAGAACGGGCTGGAACCAGAGCTGAATGGGACTCCTGTGACCTTTGGACGACCCAGATTCGCAGCTCCCGACAAACTCGATAACATCGCCCAGCAATCTCATCAAGCACCAGTCCGTCTCTCCTCCCAACATACTGTGCGTACACAGTACATGTATTGTGTCCTTTTATCTGACGAGCCCAGTGAGGAGGGGACAGTAGGGGTCGACAAATTGCCCGAGGAAATGGGACTGAACGGGGACTTGAACCCACGACCGCTTGGACTAGTGCGCCAGCGCTCTTACCACCTGAGCTATTTCAACCCTTAGATGGGTGGCTTCCCAAAGAGTCAACTAGTCTTTGCCGGGGTGGGGGCACCAGTCCAGAAGCATCTCATCAATAACTGCCGTATATCTCAATTTTTATGGGAGGGGGTTGGTGGTTGAAAAATTGGCAAAACAAAATTGGACCGAACCGGGACTTGAACCCGAGACCTTTGGTTTTAACGTACCAGCGCTCTTACCATCTGAGCTTTTCCAGACCACAGGTGTACACATGTACATGTAGAACTTGCCAAACAGTCAATTATTTTTGCTGGGTAAGGGGAGCATCCCAGAAACATGTTAAGAGTACAGAAAAACCTGTAATTTTACCATACACGAGCAAGGCGAAGCAATGTTTTCTTGACAGAAAATTGTTTTTGCTATTTTTAATTTTTTTTTTTTTAAATGTCCTTTCCTTTATGTCAGATATATTTTTTTTTTAGAGGTACAACTAGATTTGGACAACCAAGGTGGCCCATCTTATATGTAGGGGGGGGGGAGCACCTCACTGTTAAATATACAATGACAATCCTGCGCACATGCAGGGGCGGATCAGAGAATTCCTCCACTGTTATTCAAAGTCAATCCTGAGGAGCTAAGTGGCAGTAAACGGACAAAGTCGGTCATGAAAAAGTATCGATGAGTTCGTCTCTGTTTTTTTTTTCCTCTCTCCTCTTCTCTCCCCTCGGGCATTATGTCAGGGGGGGGGGGGGGGGGGCGACGTTAAAAGGCCCGCCAGTTGTTTAGTTTGCCTTCAAAATAAGAGGGGGATTCTTTTTTAGAGCGATCAATGTTCCTCAAACAGAAGGGGCGGGGGCAGAGGGGAGGGCGCACGACGGGAAGGGACCGGGAAGATGTCGAGTTGAGAAAATGGCAAACAGGGTCAGTTCGTGGGAGAAGCTACATGTATTCCCCGAGCTTTAAGGGATGCTGTCTTGAATTTTTGTTTCATCCACTGTTCTGATTGTCACTGCACCGGGGGGGGGGGGGGCTGGAGGGGGAATGACAGTGGGGAGTTTTAGGGGGAGCGACATTTTGAGAGGGCAGGAGACTTGTGCTGCGTTCCCGCTGCACTTTAAGACAAACAAATTGAAACAGGAACATTATTAGCGAGATGATGGTTACATTTCAAAGGGGTCAGATCAATCTTACTTAACGCCGTCCACATTTGGGCTTTTCCGAATCAGGAGGTTTTACCCGTGACTGACGTTACAGTAACCAAGCTGGTAATATATAAAGCCTCATGAGGGAACTGTTTTGAAAGTATGTCAGCGAAAAGTACCACCCATGCCTAGTACATGATTGTTCACAGGCTGGCATTTGACCGAATGTAGAACTGTCTACTGGGTCTAACCATGGTCCTGAGGCTGGTTACACACTAAAGGCGATTATTAGTGGGATTTGAATCACAATTCGGACTCCACTAAGAGTGAGACTTTTTCAAATAATCGCGTTTATTTGCGACGCGATGTGTGTGGGAACGCTGTTCAATCCCGCAATGTACTGCTCACGCTCTGATTGACAGGAAGTGCCGTGCTTGTTTATATGTTTCCCTGCACGGGCCATTCTCATGGACCCACCCACCATTTACTACTCACCACAGTCGGCTCGCGATTTTTTGGCCTCTGTGCATGCGAGCCAAAATAGGAAAAAGGATTTTGAATCGCCATTTAAATCGCGATTATTTGGGCGATGGAAACGGTCCCATTAAGAACCTACTGTAGCTGCACCTTTCCTGAGAAATGTCCTGCTCGTATCTCAATGTCAGGCCCTCTGAATAGGAAATGGCAGGGGGTTTCTTTTGGGGGGGAGGAGGGGGGGGGGGAGGGGAATGGGGCGGAGACAAACTTCAAGCCAAATCAATCCAAAGTATCAAGTCCTTATATTAGTTTCAAATCTCAAAAGGTTACAAAGCCTGACACCAATCCTAGCAAGACATTTCACAAAGGACCCCCCCCAAAAAATGATATTCCATTCCACAAAGAGGAACGACCAGCAATTTGAGCAGGCCCTGATGAATGACCAACCTCCCCCCCCCCCACCTCCTACAGGGCTTGCTCACCAAGGCCACTACTAGGGTACAAACTTAACAAAACACATCAGGCACTGTTTCTGTTCGGTTCCTTTTTGATAAAAAAACAAGATTGGTTGATATAAAATTAAAATGCAAGGAGGAACTGTGGTACACATTGTGCACTGCCAGCTTGCCAAGATAAAATGAGTGACCTACACGTAAGTTGGAGGTGACTCTAGTTGACCTTCAATATCTATTGACATTCCTCTTTCATTACGCAGGAATGCGGCCATTTTCCTTGGGAGGGATAAGCAATCAGGGCATTGGATGGTTGGTTGCTGTGGTCTCTTTTTTTTGGGGGGGGGATTATGGGAAGGGAGGGATGGAGGAGGGAGGGATGGAGGAGGGAGGGATGGAGGAGGGAGGGATGGAGGAGGGGAGTAGGAGATAAATGGGGCAGACTTGGAGGGAGGGAGGGAGGGAGGGAGGGAGGCGGGGAAGGAGGCAGGGAGGGAGGCAAGGAGGGAGGAAGGGAGGGAGGCAGGGAGAGAGGAGGGGAGGCGGGGAGGGAGGCGGGGAGGGAGGCGGGGAGGGAGGTATGGAGGGAGGCAGGGAGAGAGGCAGGGAGAGATGCAGGGAGGGACGCAAGGAGGGAGGAAGGGAGGGAGGCGGGGAGGGAGGCGGGGAGGGAGGCGGGGAGGGAGGCAGGGAGGGAGGGAGGCGGGGAGGCGGAGAGGCGGAGAGGGAGGCGGGGAAGGAGGCTGGGAGGGAGGCAAGGAAGGAGGAAGGGAGGCATTGAGGAAGGCAGGGAGGGAGGCAGGGAGAGATGCAGGGAGGGAGGCAGGGAGGGAGGCGTTGAGGAAGGCAGGGAGGGAGGCAGGGAGGTAGGCAGGGAGGTAGGCAGGGAGGGAGGCAGGGAGGGAGGCAGGGAGGGAGGCAGGGAGAGATGCAGAAAGGGAGGGAGGGAGGCAGGGAGGCAGGGAGGCAGGGAGGGAGGCAGGGAGGAAGGCAGGGAGGGAGGCAGGGAGGGAGGCAGGGAGGCAGGGAGGTATGAAGGAAGGCAGGGAGGGAGGCAGGGAGAGATGCAGGGAGGGAGGCAGGGAGGGAGGCGTTGAGGAAGGCAGGGAGGGAGGCAGGGAGGGAGGCAGGGAGAGATGCAGAAAGGGAGGGAGGGAGGCAGGGAGGGAGGGAGGGAGGGAGGCAGGGAGGGGGGCAGGGAGGGAGGGAGGGAGGCAGGGAGGGAGGCAGGGAGGGAGGCAGGGAGGGAGGCAGGGAGGGAGGCAGGGAGGGAGACAGGGAGAGATGCAGAAAGGGAGGGAGGCAGGGAGGCGGGAAGCCAGGCAGGGAGGGAGGCAGGGAGGGAGGCGGGGAGAGAGGCAGGGAGGGAGGGAGGCAGGGAGGGAGGGAGGAGGAAGAGGGAGAAAGATGGAGGGTGGGAGGGAAGTAAAGAGGGAGGGGAGAGGCAAGAAGGAAGCAGGGATGGAGTTTAACAAACCATTCCCATAATCCCTCCTACTTACCTAGCATGCGAACATAGATTGCTGCCTTGTCCGTCTTGTCCAAAGAAATGCCTCCCCTCCTCTGCAAATCGAAAAGAGAGGAGAAAGACAAAATCCATGAGGAAAAACCAAAGCACTAAAACATTTGCAGAAGAGTCAAGTGTGCATGATGGCCATTTTACCACCGACGATAACAAAATACCATTGCAGGAGTAAACCTCATACTACACGCACCCCCATTGTTTAATGGACACAACACAATGCCAGAGATGAACGTGTTGACAGGTCCCTTCCTCGGTAGAGCCAGCCACAACGGGACCAACTCACAGTCTGTGCAAAGGCAAGCAAAGGCAAGCTGCCACATCGGAAAGATAGTACAAATCCTGCGAAGGTGATAAGCCAACAGAGCATGCAGGTTGCCAGTCGTCTCGAGAGTGCCCACCACAAATCTCCAGTATCAACTCTCCCCCCATCCCTTCTGAACCAGAAAGATTAACTCATTTACAAACTAACTTGCTTTGACATTGAGAAAAAAAATCAGAGGTCAAATGTCAAAGAGGTACCCATACCACAACGCTTGTCAAACAGCAATTACCAATCAAGATTGCCTGCATCTTGAGATGGGCTATCTTGAAAGCTAACCAGCCCGATGATAAAGCGGGGGTGTGACGCAAAAGAAGAAAAAAAAAATCCCATCATCCCACGTCAGACACACAAGAAAGATTGGCTCACTTTCAATTCACCCACATATAGACAGAGACAGAGACAGAGAAAGAGACAGAGACAGAGACATAGACAGAGGCAGAGACAGAGGCAGAGGCAGACACAGAGACAGCGACAGAGACAGAGAAAGAGACAGAGACATAGACAGAGACAGAGACATAGACAGAGACAGACACAGAGACAGCGACAGAGACAGAGAAAGAGACAGAGACATAGACAGAGACAGAGGCAGAGACAGAGACAGAGACATAGACAGAGATAGAGGCAGAGGCAGAGCCAGATGCAGTGGCAGAGACAGAGATAGAGGCAGTGGCAGAGGCAGTGGCAGAGACAGAGATAGAGGCAGTAGCAGAGGCAGATGCAGTGGCAGAGACAGAGACAGAGACAGAGACAGAGACGGAGACAGAGACAGAGACAGAGACAGAGACAGAGATAGAGGCAGTGGCAGAGGCAGAGACAGAGGCAGATGAAGAGGCAGAGGCAGAGGCAGAGGCAGAGACAGAGACAGAGACAGAGGCAGAGGCAGATGCAGAGGCAGATGCAGTGGCAAAGACAGATGCAGATGCAGAGGCAGAGAGAGAGAGAGAGAGAGAGACACACACACACACACAGAGACAGACAAACAGACAGACAGACAGACAGACAGACACAAAATGGCATCTCGATGCCTGCTTCTAAGGCAAGAAGATGTGTATGATGAGCTTTGCACGTTAGTGCTCAGTAGTGGGATGCTTCCCTGAGTGGCAGACCAGTCTCGCGGGGTGGGAGAAAGGTCGACTGACCACTGGGTGTATGACTGTACGCGCAGGATCCACACGCTGTTATCTCAAGGTTTTTTTTATCAAAAAAATGAGAAAGCTCACGGAGCACCGCCGATACTGAGATTGGAATAGGGGGGGAGGGGGGCCGAATTGAGGGACTGGGAAATATGGAGCATCGGAAGAATGATAAAGACAGTCCTTGCAGGCAGCTTTGGGAACCAGCTTTCCTTACAACAGGAGAGGGAGTTGTTTTTTATTTTTTTATTTTTTTAGTTTTTCCCCTCTGCTTCCTCTTCTTGCCAAATATCCTATAGGTTTTGCGTAGTTTTTTCCCCCCCTCTTCCATGTCGTTTGTTTTCCACTTTTTTACTCCGAGTTATATTCGGTTACAGAATTCTTCGATCCATCCTCCTTACCTGGCTCTTCTCCGATGGATTGGTCTGGACAAACCTCCCCAAAATGTAACAAATCAGAATCCAACCCCATCCAACCCCCCCATGAAAAAAAACCCCAACCACACCACCTCCACAGTTACATGTACATGTAGCTGAGTGTTAGCGATTGCGATGTGCACCGTCATTGATTTAAATAATCAATATCGCCCTCAATGTTATGGCAAGGGCCAGAAGACCCTTGAAGACTCGGGGGGGGGGGGGGGGGGGGGTTGCGGTTCAAGCAGGGTTCACTGGCCATACTCCATCCCTGCGGGGGAGGGGGGGGGGGTCCTCTGGCTCATTTAAAACAAAATCGAGAGCTCCTCTTTAAAGAAGACAAACAAACGGTACTCCGTGGCACTACTCCGATCTGGTTATGCACACAGAGATTGAGGAGGGGAGTTATACAATGAAGTCATCTTGTCAGATCGGTCAGTGCACGGGTCGTGCAGAGTTGAATCAACTGCGGTGCGGTATGTTTCTTTCACAGTGGGCCCTTCACGGGTTATTTTCCACTCTCCAAAGCCTGAAGCCCGCCACGAACATCATCCCATCCTGATAAAACTCCAGTCAAGACTTCCTTGTTCTGCCTCCACATCAGAAAATTGGCTTGCTACTATACCGGGACCTCGTGCACGGATCGTGTATTCTCTACCCGTGCATAGTACGGACTATGGAATAGTCTTCCAGCACGAATTACATTGTGCCCCAGGAAACTCCTCACATGGAGTACTTAAAATGGGTGTAGACAGCAGGTAATGGTTAAATACTTTTGATTGTATGGCGCCCCACCCCAGCATGTAGTTGACTTCTTGGGAAGGCCCTCATCTAAGGGCTGGATAGTTCAGGTGGTTAAAGTGCTGGTACAGTACATGTACTGGTACGCTAAGACCCGAGGTCTCAGGTTCAAGTCCTGGTCCAGTCAAATTTTCACAGCTAGATGTGATGAATGAAAACACAAACCCCAACACACACATACGGAAAGCTTAATTTAAACGGAGAAGAATGATTTCTGTGTGTAAATGAAAACTCTATTGCCATGTATTGACCAACTAAAAAAAAAAAACACCTGAAATGGACAATAATACATAGGCCCAAGACCAACAGTTACTGGGTATATTAACAGATTGGGAAGTGTGATAGTGAAATACGGTACACCTGTACAGTACACTCCTACCCTGATACCAGCACCCAACGGAGGACAGGTTCCCCCACTACCGGTACTCGGTAGGCCCTGGAGGGATTGGACGGGATTCGAGCCCCCGATCGCAAGAAGGTGGGAAAGCGACGAGAAAAAGAAGAACATCCTGTCGCCGAGGCAACTCTCTCCCCCAACATCCGCGTCTTGAGTGCCTCTATGGGGGGGGGGGGTTCTCCAGACAAGTTCCGCTGCGAAAAAAACCAAAACCCTCAAACGCACAGATGGCTTGTGCATTTCCACACGCGGTAAACAAAAAACACTATCAACACTCATGTTGCATGATTGGCAGTTTCGTCCAAATGGCATGGGAAATGGAAAAAAAAAAAAAAAAAAAAAAAATATTCATGTATGAGATGAAATGCGTTTTGGGTTGCTTTTCCAAACTGTTTTGTTGTTTTTTTTGTTTTTTTTCGTTGCCCTTTTTTTTTTTTTTTTCCCCTTAATTTTTTTTTTTTTTAGGTCGGTCAGCCTGTGGTTAATCCCTATATAGAGTTTCATAGAATACTATTGGGGGGGGGGTTGAGACCCTGAAAAATCGATGGGTCATACACCGGTGTCCCGCCAAATCAATGCAGTCCAAAGAAAGATAAAAAAAAATAAAAAAACGCAAGAAGGGCAAGACCAGCCAGTGTAACGGAGACAGGGCTGGGCATGATGCGAATATTAAACCAGGCTGTCCTCTGGCTATTTTTCGGGCCAGAACATTTTCAAGAGGGGATACGAGAGTCAGGAGAAATGGAATGGCGCTGGTGGGGAATCTCCTCAAACAAGTGAGAAATATGTCAAATGAAATTAAAAAAAGAAGGGGGGGGGTGTTGAATTTCTACATCAATTCATAAGGTGTCTGCACATCAGGTTGGCACCAATAACTTTCAGGAATCGAAACAGGAAAGTTGTTTTTGAACAAAAATTCACCTTTTGGGCAATCACAGACAATCTATTTGGTTCTGCTAGGAGTAACAACCTTCAGACCTTTAAAAAAAAGGTCCTGCAAAAAAAAACCCACCTAAAATGGGCGCCCATACATTCCAAAAGTAGCCTTTTATTTCCAATCTTTTCTGGTTTTAAAGCAACTTAAAGTAGTTTGGAGCATTCATGAACTGATACCTAATTTAAAGGGAAAAAACTAGCACAGAAAACAAATTGACTGGGCCGGGACTTGAACCCGATACCACTGGCTTAATGTGCCACTGCTGCTACATTATGCCAACGATCTCAGCAACTTTTTTATTTTCCAAATTGGATCGCACAAACAAAGGAAATACTGACTGGGACCTTTTTTTGAAGAAACTGGAGAAAAAGAATTGAAGGAAACAAGTCCCAGTCCAAGTCCAAGTCTCAGAATATATATATATTTTTTTGTTGGAGACATTTTGCAGTCAGTGAACCCTACATCTACATGTACTTAACAATTTCAATTCAAAGAAAGTGTAAAGACAGCCATATAGTCTAACTGATGACCAAGTTCCCAACTTCTGGTACAAGTTCCAAAGTCCTGGTCCAGTAAAAGTTTTCTTAGCCATTTCATTTTTTTTTTCTATTTTGAAGTTTCCAGTCAGTTTTTCCTTTGCTTCCCTTGAGAAAGGAAAAACTGAAAAACCCAACAGCCAAACATTAATTTTGAGAATGGGTTACATGATATGACATTCTGCGGATTCATGGCTCGTTCTATCAGGAGGGATTGTTTCTTTTTCCGTGAAACGGGCGCACACAAGCACACGCGCGCTGGCAAACAAATTCAATTATTGAGAGGGCCACACAATTCAGCTGAAGAATGGGTCTGAGTAAAGCAGGGATCTGAGGGACGGATCGTGTCTCCCCCAGTCCAGACACGACCGAGCCAACCCTTGCCACCCCCCCCCCCTCCACCTCCCCTGGGCAAATGACCACCGCTGTGCTGTAATCAACGCAAGCACAGGGCCACCTAGAGGTGATGACAGATGGACAATGCGCGCATCCACGACGATGCAGGATTACCCGCCCCCCCCATTTTTTTTCAAGGAACGCAAGCATTTACCGTACATTTATGGCGTTCGTAAACTCTTTGACACTCAGTCACTGGTGTGATACAGTGACCAATTGTCGCAATCTGCTGACTGACTATTAAATGACTGAAATTGCAGATCTAGAAGGCTGGAAAGGCGAAGGAGAAAGTTCCCACTGGGACTGAGACCATGTGGAAATGAGACCATGTGGACTCCCCAGCCTGTCATACCTACACCGCTATCTACATGATGAATGACAGTCATCAAATTTCCACAACTTCATTATCTGGAAGATGTGTTTTCCATTCCTCAAACACCCCAGGCCCCCCCCCCACCACTCACCCATCACCAGCCTCTGATTTGTTCCCAGCTTGTTTGTGACAGGCTGCCAACCCAAGACTATAGTACATGAGAAAATACACACAAGCCTTGGGTATGTTCAGACGAGGGACTGGCTTCGGTGTTACAGTAGTTTGTGGTTACTAGTTTTTCTCGGGATCAAGTAGTAAAAGGCCAACAACTGACAACAAAATTTGCACCGTTCTGTAGTGTAAGAAATAGTGAATTACTCGCAAGTAATAAACTATTTGTCGATGTTTGAGTGAAGATTTCTCAAGAAATACAGCATCCCAGACGGTAAGATTTCATCATGAGGATTCTATCATGACCATCTACAATCTGTGTAATTTAGAAGGAAATCTGTGGACATCGACGTTTTCCGATCTTCCCAATGTTGCATTGGGCCTTTAAAAGCATCCTTGGTCGAGGAGTAATAATAATAATAATAATAATAATAATAATAATAACGGACATTTCTAGAGCGCCAGAATCACAGATTGAACTAACCTTCCCAAATCCTGCAGAATCCTATTCGCCTTTTGCAGGATTCTGCAGGATTCAGGGCACATGAGAGTTGACACATTGCAGGATTCTGCAGGATTCAGGGCACATGAGAGTTGACACATTGCAGGATTTTGCAGGATTGAGGGCATGAGGAAAAGCAAACTCAGATTTAAAAGAGACAGGCCCTAATACATAATGTGCATTTTGATTTTCACAGGAACATTCTCAACGGAAGGGGCTAAAAGGCTACTGACCAATCGGAACTGATTAACAATGAATTCTGAATTGGTTACAATACAATAATTTGTCTTCCTCCTGAAGACGGACAGAACACACTGTCCGATGAAAACATCGGATGAAATTCTCCGGTTCTTTTCAGAACCACACCCACTCACAAAAGAGATCTTCGTACCGGGCACATTGAATCGCCAAAAACCTACTCTTTGGTTACAATACAAACTTGTCAAGAAAAGTTGAAGGACTAGTCATGAAGAGGACCGAGTATACGTACACAGGCAGCTCGTGCTGTATTCAAACCCACACTCAAGCTTTCAAGTTTCAACCGCAGATGCGTCTGAACAGTGATTCATGCGGCTTGAGCTGCCTGAATTTGCTTTTTCCACTGCAGCTTATTGGGCCAAGCACTGAGCATACAGCGCTGAACTGATTATACACATAGAAGACGCATGTGGAGTGGGGCAAACCCTCAATGAATTCCGATGCCAAGCTACTGCGCATATATTACACCACCAAGATTGTCCTACAAATTGGCACGAGTAGTGCCTAAGATAACAGATTCGGTGAAACAAAGCTCCTTTACGTCATCACAGTCACACCCGAGGGAGCTTATCTGAACTGACCCACTCGGTTCTCCTGGTGAAAGGGCCGGAGGGCTGATTTTGGCTGTCGATAGGGCCAGGAAAGATTCAGCGAATCGGGGACAGTGATGGAGCGAGAGACCGAGAGGTTTGTCTCCCCAAAATCTGGCGACACAAAATCCTCTGCCATCTCAGGTGATCATGTCCCGCGTGAGGAATTCTCTGAAAATAATACTTCCTTTTTCTCTTTTTCAACTCGGCGAGGGAGGGAGAAGGGGTTATCGTGGTTAACGTCCTGACATCATTTTGCTCCGACTCATTCTCCATCCCTGAGGGGAGGGGGGCAATCGACATTTTTGCCGCTCCACGTTTGACCTCTAAAATCACAGACTGGCATTTAATAGGAGAGGTCTCTGACGCTGCATTAACCTGCCTCTCCTCCTCTCCTTCATCTCCCTCCTTCTCCCTCTCTTCTTCTCCATACACCTCCTTCTCCCTCTCCCCATCTCTCCCTCCCTTTCTCCTCCTCTCCTTCTTCTTCCTCCCTCTCCTTAACAGATTCCTTAAGGAAGATGGAAAGATCAAAGTCCGAAACGATGAAATCAATCTTTCTCCCTCCCCCGTCTTCCCCCTCCACTTTCTCGGCTGAGATGTTTTTCCTACCCTGCACCCTGTTGGCAAGCACAACCCTTACTTCCCCTCCTCCCACGGCTGGCGACAGGGTGGGGGGGGGGGGAAGGGGGGACCTACGATCACCGAGACTGTCCTGCTAATGTTAATGTCAATACTGCTTTTGAGGTACAGTTTGTACATGTAGGCGGAAAACTGTGAAAAGAATATGAATAAAATGTTGACAAATGTGGTTCCCAGATTCCGAGGCTCAGACCTTTTGTTTGATTGTTGTTGTTCTTGTTGCATTGTTGTTGTGTTGTTGTTATTTATATTTTGAGGGAGATGATTCTGTTGTTTTTTTCCTTTTTGGGGCTTGACTTGCAATTACAGCTTTTGTTTGATTGTTGTTGTTCTTGTTGCATTGTTGTTGTTGTTGTTGTTGTGTTGTTGTTGTTGTTGTTGCGTTGTTGTTGTTGTTTTGCTTTGTTATTTATTTTGCGTTGTTGCTGTTGCTGTTGTTGCTGTTGTTGTTGTTGCTGCTGTTACTGGTACTGTCATTGTTGCCTTCTTTTTGCTGTTGTTGTTGTTGTTGGTGTTGTTTTTGGGGGAAACAATGTAACCCTGACATGCAAAGCCTCTCAAGAGAGATTCCGGGGTGAAGCAAGGATGGAAGGTGCAGTATCATTGGTATAGAAGGGAATGAGAATCTGGGTATAATGAACTGGAACGAGACAAGAGACGGAATTCAGCTTTAAGCTGGGCATGTACACTGTATGTGGGAATAAGCAGAGGGCGTTTATTATTCATGGAGGGCATTTTTCGGCTTGGTTAATGCTCGCCGTCCACAGACATATGGGGGAAAAGTCACGGTTTCCGAGGTGATGAATATTTCAGATTAGCTCTAGGGCACCTTGGTGTAGACACTGAATGATTTAAGGGGTGGGATCATATAAGGGGGGTGGGGGAGGGGGGAAGGGTGGGAGGGAGGGATGGAGGAAGGGTAAGAGGGAGGGAGGGATGGAGGGAGGGAGGGATGGAAGAAATGGAGGAAGGGTAGGAGGGAGGGAGGGATGGAGGGAGGGAGGGATGGAGGAAGGGTAAGAGGGAAGGAGGGGTGGAGGGAGGGAGGGATGGAAGAAATGGAGGAAGGGTAGGAGGGAGGGAGGGAGGGATGGAGGAAGGGTAGGAGGGAGGGAGGGAGGGAGGGAGGGGGGAGGGAGGGAGGGAGGGAGGGAGGGAGGGAGGGGGGAGGGGGAGGGAGGGAGGGAGGGAGGGAGGGAGGGAGGGAGGAGGTGGCAAACGGATTTGCTGTTAACATGTGCAAAAGATGACAGGCTCTTTGGTCAAGGTCCAATGAGTCTTCTTGCGCCGTTTTGCAGCATGTCAAGGAGTAAGTAGTGGGGGGAGGGAGAGATTGATAATTGAAGGCACTAAATAGTCATTAACACCTAACGAGGGGCATTAGTGGCAATGACAAGGCCCGGCTTTATTCTTGGCTTGTAACTTGACAGATTACGCTCCTGGCTTTCACCCTATTTACAGTATTACACGACAACAAATGGTGCAAAACTGCTAAATACTGACTTGAACAACTAACACGCAAATTCCCCACAGTCTAGAGGGGGCTTAAAGAGTGCAGAATGTTTTTGAGACACGTCCTGACAAATAATGTCTTTGCCATTCTTATCAATAGTCTGCCACCTTGCACAGCCTGTCCACCGGACTGATCCAACTCCTCGAATTCAACTCAACTCGGTGACATCCACCGAACACACCGGAGAAGTGCTCCTCCCAAAAAAAAGTGCTTTTGACAGTCAATAACCACTATGCCTGAATAATAACCCTCCATTATAGATCCAAGCTGTCAGCTCCAAGAAAAACAAATCAAAGCAAAATATTTATCTTCATTTTTTCGGTCTTTAAAAAAAGGATGCAGATTGCACAAGCGACGATTGGGCATCGATTTTATCCTTAAAGAAACACTGCCACCACAGCCAAACCAAGCAACAGAGTGGGGGAGGCAGAGGATCTGAAACAATCAATAGCTCAAAACTCCTTTGAGTATCTTTCGAGCTGGTTGCAAAATGGAAAGGGTATACTTAGTGAAGACAGCCGAAAAAAAAAAAAAAAAAAATCTCATCCTGTGGGGTTTGTAAAAGACCGCCCACAGCATAAAAAATTGATCGAGTCAATTTGTGTCCAAGTTATCGATTGACAGAGTGTCCCATCTTTATCCCCCTTTTTATTCATTTATTTATATTTTGAGGGAGATGATTCTTGTTTTTTTTTTTTCCTTCTTGGGGCTTGACTTGCAATTACAGCTGGCTCTCTTGCGTCAATCACGGTTTGCTCCCCCCTTCTCCGAAAAAACAACTACCCCAACCCCAATCCCGACAGCCAGCAAAGACAACAATGTCTGACAAGTTACTTCCTTGCTTGAGAAGTTGAGAATACCACTGAAATCTTTGGTACGGCACCCAGCAAGAAAACATTGATTGCCCTGAACAAAATATCATTTTTTTTTGTACATTACCACTCCCCCATAATTAACTTTCCTTCATAAAGTCATATCAAAAAAATGCTGCAACCTGTGTATTGTCTTAGACGAACAAATCATCTCCTTCTCCTTCTCTCAGTCTTTCTCCCTCGCCTCTTCCCTCTCTCCAACTCTCTCTTCCTTTTCTTCAACCCTCTCCCTATCTCTCCCTATCTCTCCCTCTCCCTATCTCTCCCTCTTCCTATCTCCCTCTCTCCCTCTACATATCTCCCCTTCCTATTAGTATGTCCCTCTTCCTACAGTATTTCCCTCTCTCCCTCTACATATCTCCCCTTCCTATCTCCCTCTTCCTACAGGATTTCCCTCTCTCCCTCTACATATTTCCCCTTCCTATCTCCCTCTTCCTACAGTATTTCCCTCTCTCCCTCTACCTATCTCCCTCTTCCTATCTCCCTCTTCCTACAGTATTTCCCTCTCTCCCTCTACCTATCTCCCCTTCCTATCTCCCTCTTCCTACAGGATTTCCCTCTCTCCCTCTACATATTTCCCCTTCCTATCTCCCTCTTCCTACAGTATTTCCCTCTCTCCCTCTACCTATTTCCCCTTCCTATCTCCCTCTTCCTACAGTATTTCCCTCTCTCCCTCTATCTATCTCCCCTTCCTATCTCCCTCTTCCTACAGTATTTCCCTCTCTCCCTCTACATATCTCCCCTTCCTATCTCCCTCTTCCTACAGTATTTCCCTCTCTCCCTCTACCTATCCCCATCTCTCCCTTTCCAATTGGCATCTGCAAGGCAAGCAGTAAAGGGGAAGGGAAACAAAAACCCACCCGCAATTATAAACACTAAAGATTGAGGCCCGGTCTCTTTTTCTTTTTCTCCCTCATTTCAGTTTTCACCACCAGAAAAATGTGAGCTGTGAGTGCGAAAACAAAAAAAAATATCATTGCATTCCATAATGCACCCAAGACTCAGTGTTTCCAATACGGTGGCCCCTTGGGGACATGTTCCAGCACCAGGCAGCAAAAAAGAATTGATAGCTGATTTAAAAAAAAAAAAAAATTCTTGTTCATTTATTACTTGGCCTGTTCCAGGACCACGTATACCTTTTAAAGATGCGCATATAGACAGAGACCGATGCAATCTTTGGCCAAATACTTTTTTCACTGACGTCAGTAGTAGCTAGTTGTTGTTTTTTCCCCCTTCTTCTGAACGTTTTACATGCACGTACTTCAGTGTGTATGTCAATGTGTGTACTGTATTATAATGTACATGTCGTACACAACATTAAATTTGACTTTTGAAGTTAGAAGTCAAAGCCTTGGAGGTGAGTAACCTCTCAAAGTGCAGGGCATTAGAAAGGGAGGTCTTTGGCTTTCGCTTCGATGATGACATTCCCATTTCAGATGTCAAGTCGTCAACGCTGACAGAACCCCAGCCTGTCTTCTTCCCTAGCCTGTCAGGTACATTTGTAGCTTCAAGGGTTCAAATCCCGCCCGAGCTGCCTGTTTTGGTGGGGTTTTTTTTTACGCAGTGGCTGTTGTTACGGCAGTCGTCCGTGTGGTTCCCTGACTTGATTGTATTTCGTCAGCATTGCAGGCTGGTTGAACCAGTCTATTAGCTGATAGTCAGGTTCCAAGAGCTAAACATCCTGACAAATACTTTGAAGTCAGGGAACCACACAGCCGACTGCCGTAACAACAGCCACTGCGTTTTTTTAACAGCAGGCAATCGGGCAGAGCTAATTACATGACAGGCATGTAGGGCAAACCCTCATTGAGAATTTGAGATACATGTACAGCTATAACGGACGCCGATATACCGAACATTCGGCTATACCGAACATGCCCTTTGGCTTCCAATTTCTGTGTACAAAATATGTGGCCGCAACTGCTGTAACGAAGGACCGCTATACCAAGCAATTTTCGTGGATACCGGGATGTTTGTTAAATATAGTGACGTTCCACTACACAGCAAAGTCTTTGTACACATCTGACTAAAGTTTGATGAACCCAGGCTCTCCTGGTGTGGATGTTCTTGACATGTGCACAAAAGTATGTACTTGAAGTTAATAGCGCACATCTGCATCCCTCTCCTTCCCTTTTGTCCTTCCTCTGTCATCTCAAAAGTTAGAGGGCCTGACGTTTTGATCCTAGCAGGACCTTTGCCTTTGAAAAAGATCCTGCTAGGATCGAAACGTCAGGCCCTCTAACTTTTGAGAAAAAATGTAGTTCATTTTAGTCAGTGAGCAGTTTGCAACAGTTTTTTTTTTATTAACTTCATCTTCCTCTGTCGTATGTGTCAGGGCTTTCCTTCCAACGACTGTCTATGTACAAGTATGTCCTTGTCACTTTGCCTTTGAGAAAGGTCCTGCTAGGATCAAAACGTCAGGCCCTCTAATTTTTGAGATAAAAGCACATGTATGTACTTGTACAATGTACCTATGAACATGCACCGGTACATACTACATGTTTGATTGTACACTGCATAATTATGACATGCACCGCATATGACTAAATGCAGGTAGAGTCCGTGTGCAGGATAGTGCTCTCCTTGCTTCGCACTGTGATTCATGCCCCATTGAACAGAC
Organism: Luidia sarsii; assembly: GCA_949987565.1. Lineage (NCBI taxonomy): Eukaryota > Metazoa > Echinodermata > Asteroidea > Paxillosida > Luidiidae > Luidia > Luidia sarsii. The sequence continues at coordinate 12,769,800 of OX465119.1, read as the reverse complement.
AGCCCAGAACGTTCAAATCAGAAACACACACATACATAATACGAACTACACACAGCACACATAGGCCGTTTTCGAAATGAAGGCTTAGGCTCGGGCTCAGGCTTCGTCTCCGTCTGACAAAACCTGAAAATCCAGGCTGTGGATTGTTTCCGAATTGTTAAGGTTTGTTGGCTTGATTGGTGCAGAGTATTAACCAAGAACCTGGGGCAAACGCTCGTTTCTAACGCCGTCATTTCGAAAACGGCCACAGATATATTGCCATAGATAATATCAGGGACAGGCATACCCCTTCCCATCCCCTCCCTTCACCCAACACCGGACCCTCGACCACTAGACGACTCCGAAGCCCTCTCCTGTTCCCTCCCTGACGATTTTTTTTCCCATTAAGGCCAATTAGCCTAAGTACATCCAAGCCAGTGGCTCGTTTCACTTTAGACAGTCATCAAGCAACGCCACTCCAAAAGAAATGGGAACACACATAAAAAAAACTCGCCATAAAATGACCAAAAAAACACCGCCTATTCATCATTCTATCAACTCCCTGTCTGACAAAATCCTGAAAAATGCTTATCGGTTGAAAATTTCATAAGCTGGTCCATCACTTATCATTTTCCATCTTTGATGATGGCAAAGATGCACGCTTGTCAGCCATGGTAAATCAACAGAGCCATTCGCAATGCAAGGCAATCAAGCCTGTTGTGTTCTAGCATATAAAAAAACCTCCATTGCCATGACAACCATATTCAGGACATGTGGCCCAAAGCGTGTCCCTTTATAAAAAAAATATATGATTTTTTTTTTTGATTTTTTTTTTTTTTTGGGGGGGGGGGCATTTTTTATTATCATTTTCTTTTTTAATGGTCCGCTTGCCATGTTTTCTCTGTCCGCTTGTCTGGACCATCCATGGGCAGCAGTCTTGGGATGCGCCGTGCTCGACAGCTAATGGTTTATATCGATCAGACCTTTAGCATTCATGTGCAGGTTTCCAGGGAGCCAACATGTTTCTATATTTGTTGAGTGTCGGATGGGAGGAGGGGGAGGAGGGGGAGAAAAGGAGGAGGAGGGGGAGAAAAGGAGGATGAGAAGGATAAGGGTGGTGGAGGTGGAGGTGGAGGTGGAGGAGGAGGTGGAGGAGGAGGTGGAGGAGGAGGTGGAGGAGGAGGTGGGCACTGGAGGAGGAGGTGGAAGTGAAGGAGGAGGAGGAGGTGCAGGTGGAGGAGGAGTAGGAGTAGGAGTAGGAGGAGGAGGAGGTGGAGGTGGAGATGGAGGAGGAGGAGGAAGAAGAGGAGAGAACTGATGAGGGGTAGAAAGGGAGGAGGAAGAATGGGAGAAGAGGAGTAGGAGATGCAGATGGTAAATGAGGAGGGGAAGAGAATGAGGAGTGGGAAGAGGAGAAAGAGGACCGGAGGAGGAGGAAGAGGGGGAGAAGACACTGTGCCACATGCAAGTGGCTATTTCTAGTAGGTAAGAGGGGGTACCTATTTGGACACTTAGCACTGCCAGATTCTTGTGCATACACTGTAGCTGTTGCCTTGGCAGCCCACAGACCCTCTCAAGGGGGGGGGGGGAGAAGAAAGAATTTACGAGCAGCCAAATTGACCACGGCAAACATCTTCCGAAGTAAATAATTCAAGTATGGCATATAGGGGAGGGAGGGAGGAGGGAGGGAGTTGGAGGCCGAGGGTGACCATCCGTCCCTTCTTGATGTTCCAGCCGCCTTGCTGAGTGCCTCATGGGGGAAGGCATGGGGTAAAGAGGAGGAAGGAAGGGGGGGGGGGAATCGCAGACAGCGTGAAGAAATATCGAACCTCCTTCAGACTAGTGCATTCACACCTGCTAATATCGACACCTGCGATGAACTGTGTGGGGAGGGGGATGTTAGGGCCGGCGATCCTGTGATGAGTTGCGGGTTCCAATCCCCCCTACGGTAGCTGGAACTCCTCCAATAGTAGCCTTTGAATTTCCTTTTCACATTTAGGGTGGCACTCCAGTAAAGCTACATACCATGTAATGTTTCTGCAAGAATGCAAACAATTCTCACAATGTGGGGGAATTGGCAGCCCACTGTAACATGCAGGCCAATGAAACAGACTGGCAGGCCAGTGAACATATCAATTATCAATCCAGTAGCCCAGATGGCCAGTCAAGAATTAGAACAAAAAAAGTCGTTCAGGTCGAACACTACTGGGCTTACTTTATTTTCAAAGAAGAAAGGAACAAAACTGAGTAGAGGGAACTTCAGTAGTGGGAACAAATTTGTTCAAAAGTTGCCACTGAAAACAAATTACTGCTTAGCGGTTGTATTTAGTGGTCATCATTCATTGATTTCATTCAATCTTCAAGCAGCTAACTCATCGTTCCGGGCAGTGTACACTGTACACACTGTCTCCTGAAAATGGGCAGAATACACACTGCCTGACATGTTGAGCCGCACACTCCTTCGCGGAAGAGATACTGTATGTTACATGGTGTCACTGCAAAAACTTCCACTCCACATTTCCGGACTACAAATCCCTCGACTGGCTGAAGATTGTGTGTTTTTAGGGGTGCTTTTAATAGATTATAGCCCACTTTTGAGTGTGTGTATTTTTTTTGAGAGAGAGGGAGAGAAGGGGGGGGGGGGGGTTTCTTGACATTCTCGAGGCCTGAATGTCTTCAGATGCGCCTCCCTGCGGATGTTCTGCGCGCAATTAATGAGGTGTTAACGAAACGACAGTGCCGAGACTCTGATTCATAAACTAAACAGCGACCACCCCTTTCTCCCGCTTACCTTTCCCGGCCACATGCCCACATACATGTACGTACTACGGACTACTGTGCCAGTCTGCCTAGAGGGGTTGCTTGCAGGATGGGATGGGATGGGGGGCTGAATTAGATTGAGGCGAGGAGACCAGATCCTGGCTAGGTATTTATTACATTTCCAATCGTGGGGGGGGGGGGGGCTCGTGCAAAATGGATGCGCAGAAGACGATGGGAAGGAGGGAGAAATACTGTCTCCGGGCACAAGCCTACTCCGATCTCTCCCTCTTCCTGGTCTGCTTTTTTTTTTCCTCCTTCTCTACTCCTCCCTGCTTCTCGTGCAAGATTATATTCCCGTCCCTCGCAAACGAATGAAGATGCGATCCAAGAGGGAGTTAGCCTTGGATTAAAGTACGATCCAAGCACTCGCAAAAGGTCAGTAGTGATTTCTTCTCTTTTTTTTTCATCTCCGGCTAACAAGCAAACAAACAAACGTGGCTGTGGAATTTTTGAAAGTGCAAGCTCGCAGAAGGTCAACGTTAACACTGAAAGCTATTTTGAAAGTCCGTGCTGAGTGAGCCTTCACAATGCGTGTACATGTGAACATCATTTGCACCATGGCATGTGTTTGTCTTCCAATGCGTCCAGCCAGTTTGAGGGTTCGAATCCCGCCCAAGCTGACCGTACTTTTTTTTTCTTTTTTTTTCGGCAGGCATTTTCGGCAGGCAAAGTATTGAGCATGCATTGCTCAGTGCTGGTTATACTGTGCACGCACTTTGAGTAGGGCAAACCCTCATTGAATTACATTCTCACCAATGGAGAGATTTATATCGAACTTAGCCCATGTACTTCCGAGGAGCACTGTACAACTGCTTACTGACTTAAATGGTCCTAATCTCACAAATTTAGAGGGCCTGATGGGGTTTTTTTTCCCGATCCTAGCAGGACCTTCGATCAAAACGTCCGACCCTCTGTATTTCCGCGGTTGTTGTCGTTTCTTTAATCAGATTTCGTCAAATGCCATGAGGTGGGAGGTGACTAGTGCCGACAAATCCTGGCTTTATCCTGCTCCCCACCCCCCTAACTGCCTTGCCTTAACAACGCCAATAAGATCTTGTGAAAGGCACATATACATGTACCTGTATATGTGAAGGTTTTGCAGACATTTAAAGGCCAAATACAACATTAGGAAGATCAGAAAACATCGATGTCCGCAGATTTCCTTTACGCAGTTTGTAGATGATCATGATAGAATCCTCACGTTGACATCTTACGGTCTAGGATGCTGTACCTCTCGAGAAATCTTCACTCGACAAATAGTTTATTACTCGCGAGTGATAAACTATCTTTTACACTACAGAACAGTGCGAAAACCGTGATGATTTTTTGCCTTTTTCTACTTTAAAAAAAAAAAAAAATGGATACTTTTTTCTACTACTTTCTACTAACTAAAACCTTTGCAGGATTTCTTGTTTGGAGAAAGTTTAATGGTTTTACATACAAATTGTGGCAATCTTTTTGACCTTTATCAATGTTGTATAGGGCCTTTAAAACATCATCAGTATGAGTGAGATATGGACCTGTCTCGGGTCTCCTACAGTACGTGTTCGAGTCTAGCCTGAGTCTATCTGTATTGTGAACCAGAGAGAAAAGGGAATGGAGGAAGAAAAGGAAAGGGAGAGGGTGGGGGAGAGAGAGAGAGAGAGAGAGAGAGAAAGAGTATACAGCAGACCGACATGTACTTCCTTTACAGGCCAATGACTGATATTTTTTTTCTCCCAAACTCAAAGTGGATCAGATCGGACATGCCCAGACTTGAAGCCGACTACCTGACGACTTTTTCGGGAGGAAAGGACTCGGGAGGGAGAGTGGAGACAAGTTGAACTTTCAAGGTGGTTAGCAAAGAAGCAGATCTTGAGGATGATGGATGGAGGGATGGGTGGGGGGGGGATGGAGGGAGGGTGGATGGAGGCCTCCCCCTTCCCCCCAAAAAATAATAATAACAATAATCAAACTGAAAAAATACCTGCAAATGACCAAGAACAAGAAGAAGCTAGGAACATTTCTGATTGTTGGTTTGTCTGGTCAGAATCTGGATTGTTCAGGAAGACGTTCTATTCAGATCGTTCATGGGTATAGTGTACATGATGGGCGGGGGGACTTCCAAGGAAAGGGTGTCTATTTTGTACCTCCTATTATTTGCATATATATGCATACATTTCAAGGATCCTTCTAATTTACACAGTTTGTAGATGGTCATGATAGAATCCTCATGGTCTTACAGTTACAGTCTGAAAAGCTGTATTTCTCAAGAAATCTTCACTCGAACATCGACAAATAAGGTAGTTTATTGCTTGCGAGTAATACACTATTTCTTATACTACAGAACGGTGCAAAAACTGTGACTTTGTTTGCCTTCTCCTACTTTCTCAGATTACCATTTGAGTTAAAACCTTCGGGGAAGGGAAGGGGAGGGGAGGGGAGGGGAGGGGAGGGGAGGAGAAATGTAGGTCGGTCTAAACCCAAAGAAGGCCAGCCGAGCTAAGATTTACCACAGAAAACCCTTCATCTTTTTTCCCACTACTGTATCGTCTCTGGGTCAACCCGTAACCTCTGGAAAGATAAAGACAACAAACTTGCACCTATCGTGCCAAGTTTTGTTGGCAGGCTACAATCTCCTGCATAGTCAATGTCTCCCTCATACCCCTCCACTTCCTTTCCCCAGCATACAAGTAATATGTTACAGTGTAGGTACAGCACCTCATTCACTGGACAGTCTCTGACACGGGGAGAGGGAGCGAGGGATTCCATGGCTTCCCTCCCATTGGGGTTATCGCCTCGCGGACCACTATCGTTCCCGAGTCAATTTTTCGCTCCACTGAAAGGAATGTCTGGTCGAAGGGAACTTTTACATTTTGCATCCAAGGGGCGTTCTTGAGGGTGGGAGGAGGGGGGGCAGAAGGGGAGTAGAGGGCATTCCACACAAAAACTTGGATGACTTGAATGACGATACAAATTCCAGATTCTGATTGCATGCAGAAATCTCCATGCCAGTAAAAAAAATTTTTTTTTAAATTAATAAAAATTGACATTTCGACCTAATCCAAGTTGAATCTTCTTAAACGGCAGAGTGACAAGTGCAAGGAACAGGTGGGAAGGGACTCAGGTGCACGTACAGTTGGAAGTGAGAGAAGTAAGTGGTGGTAAAGGGGCTTCCCGGCAGATTAACTACCCCGTACCGTACAGATGCCGTCAAACCGATAACTTTCGCCAATCATTTTAATTTTAGTGGTCCTACAGACAGTCGTGCATTGCCGGCTGCAGCGTGCAACTCGCGAGCATCTCCAAGGAGGAACGTAGCAAAGCCCTTTAGCCATCCAGTGCGAGTCTAAGAAATCAACCCCGACTGACCCTTTCATCTGTACCCCCCCAAGGACCTATAACACACGCCACCAAGCCTTGACTAAATGGAAAAATCAATTTCTGCAGCCAAGTAGTAAATGTCACCCTGGAGATTACTTCTCAAAAAAAAAAAAAAAAAAAAAAAAACAATAATAATAATTAAAAAAAATTTCATGCAGGGATTTATTTTTTCGTTGGATTGTTTTCTTCAACAGACTGATAATGATGAAAGTTACATGTACAATGTCCTTGAGGACATCAACAACAGAACTGAAGTTTGTCTGAGAGGTGAAAATGCCAAGCATTAGACAACTGCTATGAAATCTTCCCCGCCCAACAAATGGATGGGACACCGAACAGCGGATGGGGCTTGGACAAAGCAATCTCAGATGAGGTAGATTGGGGATGGTGGGGTGTTAACGAGCGAGCTACGGACTGTCGGCAGGGGGTCGGGAGTACCGGTACGAGACACTGAGACATGACGTCAGTTCTTGGCGTGGACGACTGGGCTGCGATACGATCTGACCGTTGGACGGTGGTGAGGTGGAGCAGGGGGGGGGGGGGGGAAAGGGGGAGTGCGCCATCAGTCAGTGGCTACACCAGATGGCTTAACGATCATGTCAACTATTAATTACGGGCCGCCTCGTTATTTCCCCACCCCCACGACTTCCCCTCCCTCTGCCCTTTTCAACATTGCCCTCTGTCAATGGCATCAGTCATTGGCTAGCATGGATTTCTGAGAGAAATCATCTCAATATGCACTGTGTGTCAGGTAAGGCAGGCATATTGTGATCTCAGCAAAAGTATGCTCTGTTCTTTCCACAGAATAGGGCAGAGTGCGGTAGTGTGCAGACAGAAGCTAAAGAATACAAGGATATTACAGAGCGCTACATGTTTATTTAGATTTCTTGTCCCACTCCATTCCATCTGATGTACATGTACATGTAAATCTATCGGTACATGTACCGGTACAGTAGTACCATGTAAATCTACCGGTACAGTAGTACCATGTAAATCTATCGGTACATGTACCGGTACAGTAGTACCATGTAAATGTACAGTAGTACAATTTACATATGTACAGTAGTACCATGTACATGTAGTTGTAAGCTTAGGAAACTGCATGTACATGTACAATGTAGTTAGTCTAGTGCTATGTAGTTGACATCATTCATGGGTAGGACTCAACATGGCCATCTTTACCCGTCACCGATGCGTCCATGTAGTTTGTGTTTGCGTACTTGTCAGCCCCCCCCCCAAAAAAGATACGGCCATCTGGGGCCCCTCTGTTGACCCGACAGAGCCCGCACGTCCGCCTGAGAAGTCACCGCGCGTGCCGAGCCGGGAGAGGCTAGGCGTTGGGAAGGGCGCGACGAAGACTAACAAACTTTGCTCGCGCTGGCTCCCTAGAGCTTGACGCCTCCGGACAGTGAAACAGAAGAGGCATTGGCTTTTCCATCAAGGACAGACGAGCCAATCTCCGGAGAAGGAGGAGGAGGGGGGGGGAGTGGGAAGGGAGAAAATTAAGAAATCACAAAAAAAATAAAAAGATTACGGGCCCTTACTCAATTATACGGAACCGATGAACGCATCACAGCTCAAGCTTGCATGGTTGAAAGGAAAATAAAAAACCCTCATTTCCTGTGCAGTTGGGAGGAGAGACTCCAAATGAACAAACAATCTGTCTTGAAGCTTTAAGATGAGGAGGGGGGGGGGGAGAAAAGACTAAGAAATGCAATGGTGTGATTGGAAAGATGCCTGCATACGTGTCAAAGCCTTTCTCATGTGAATGCAATCAAGAGTGGAAAGGTAGACAGCCGGACGTTTCCATCCTTGCAGAAGCCAGTTTCACGGAGCCGCTTTAGCGTGAAAATCTGCTAAGCAGGAACAAAATCGCCCTCGTGTAAACAGGATTTACAAGCCCCGCTTCCATTTGATGTCAATCATTTTCGATATAGGAAAGGTTTGCGGTGACACCACGTATAAGGTCTCTTAAAGAAGAGGTGTGGTTCTGAAAAGAACCGAGTGATAACTCTATAGGAGGGTTTGCGGTGACACCACGTATAAGGTCTCTTAAAGAAGAGGTGTGGTTCTGAAAAGAACCTGAGTGATAACTCTATAGGAGGGTTTGCGGTGACACCACGTATAAGGTCTCTTAAAGAAGAGGTGTGGTTCTGAAAAGAACCCGAGTCGGGGCAACGCTTGAGGAAGGTCAGGTTGTTGATGAGTTTCAAACGACGGATGGACGTACGTTCGAAATCCCCGACTAGGTTGATGGCCAGCTCTCCGTAGAGCTGGCCTTCCTCAAGTGTTGCCGTGACTCAGGTTCTTTTCAGAACCACACCTCTTCTTAAAGAGACCTTACACATGGTGTCACCGCAAACCTTTCCTATATTGATTCACCCACCAATGACCATGCAAAGCATCAAGTCTTATTAATCGTTTTTGACTTGAATTCCGCTCTTCTTTACTTAAACTATTGCAAACTGCTCACTGACTAAAATGACTTGCAACACATAAATCTCGGGCGAAAAGAGTGGAAAGAACATGAGGAACGGATATTTGTGATTTGAATCGAGATTCAAGCTCCACTTTGTGTGTGTGTGTGTGTGTGGACACAATAAACACAATCATTAGTGAGATTTGAATCGTGATTCGGACTCCACTATAAGTGAGACTTTTCCAAACAACCGCTTTCATCTGCGATGCGGTGTTTGTGGAAATGCTCCGCTGAATCGCACCTTTGTTGTTGTTTTTAAATCCCATAATGCACCGCTTGCGCTCTGACTGACAGGAAGTGCCGCGTTTGTTTATACATGTACTGTATGTCTCTCTCCATGGGCTACGCGCAAGGACACATCTACATGTACCATTTGGCCACAACTGCTAACCACAATCGGTTCACGATTTTCAGTGACACAATATTTTTTGCCCTGTGTGAACGCGAGCCCCCCCAAAACTTTTTTTTTAAAATCGCGGTTTAAATCGCGATTAATTGGACAGTGAAAGCACCCCTCATTGATGCCCCCCTCCCCCCCCCCACACACGTGTATATACACAGTCCACCACCCTTGTCCAGACGATAGCAATTAGCAAGCACAGGGTCATCTCTCTGCAGCACTTGAATGACTTGTCCGGACAATGGAGACCCTTCAGGTCGGTGGACGCAGGGCAAAAGGCGGAATACAATTTATGGCCAGCACTAGCTTTCCTGACTTTCAGAGCTAGGGGGGGGGGGGAGGGGGGGGAGGGGGAGGCGGGGGTTCAATTTCATTGAATCGCTTCTTGAGCACAAGACTCAGGCTTCATAAAAAGCACTTCAGCACGACAGCCTCGAGTATTTGACTCCATATCGTGCCACTCCAGAGGTCAAAAACAGGCTAGAAAAGAGTCCTGAATCAAAACAGCAGCACTTGCTTTATTAAACATACACGTGTAACATGCACGGCTAAATGTAATACATGTACTGTACGCGCTAAGGGATGCGCAAGATGATTGTGTTTTCAAACCCGATCGGCAATTACCGTAGTGAGGTTTTTGCCATTGCACACCACTACCTCCACCCAAAAAAAAAAAAAGTTGAATGTAAATGACAAATCAAAACTTGAATGACTCTTTTTCTGCCTTTGTTAGATTCTGCAGTTTGCACCAAACAAACTGTTGCAAACTGCTCACTGACTAAAATGACCTGCATAAATATAAATCTCAAATTTATAAAGTATTATGTTTCGATCCTTTGAGAAAATCTAAGAGATTAGGCAGAGGGGTCTCAAGGAACATGTACTTGTACAGGTATGTGTTGTACTGCTGTACACAACAATGTGTATTTGTAGCAAGGGTATTTAAAGGCCCAGTACAACATTGGGAAGATCGGAAAGCATCGATTTCCTTCTAATTTACACAGTTGTAGATGGTCATACTGTAATAGAATCCACATGTTGAAATCTGACAGTCTGGGATGGTGTACTTGTGTACTTCTCAAGAAATCTTCACTCAAACATCGTTTATGACTCAGGGGTCAAAAACAATTTCTTACACTACAGAACGGTGCGAAAACCATTATTATTTTTTTCCTTTTTTTGACTTTCTCAGATTACATTTGAGCTAAAACCTTCGCAGGATTTCGTTTTTGGAATGTTTAATGGTTTAACACACAAAGTGTGGCAATCTGTTGACTTTGACCAATGTTGTATAGGGCCTTTAAGTTCTGTGACTTTAGCAGCATCTAGAGGTACGTTACCGGTACATGTATGTCCCCCACTGTGCCCCTAGAAGAGTTTAGAGTTACAATACACAAGGTATCCGGGGAAAGGGGACTGAGGTGGAACAGAGAGACCATTGATCTCCTTTTCTCAGTCTAGCCCTCTAAAGCCGCGTCCGCACTGGACTTAAAATGGGTAAACTAACCGAGCAAATGGGTAAATTGACCATTTTAAGTCCAGTGCGGACAGCCAGAAAGTTTTCCTCCCAGGTAACTTACCCGACTCCAGTGGGTAGTTTAACCGACCAACTTCTGCCGGTTAAATTGACCAGGTCAGTTTAACCGAGCCGAAAAGTCCAATCCGGACACGACGTCTCGGTAAACGACTCGGTAAAAACCACATCCGGCGCCCCGCATTGCCAGAGGCCCTAAATACCACGTGACGTGCCATGGTCCCAATACAACAATGTTGTTTACTTTTCGAGCAGGGTCGACGTGTCGTAGTAGTTTTATGGTATTTACATCCGGTGAAAGGTCACCACCATAGCGCCCTCTTGCGTTTATACGCGCCAGTCGGTTAGTTTTACTGCGTCGTCTCGGTTAGTTTACCCGAGTCGAAAGTCCAAGTGCGGACGCCGGGAAGATTTACCCATTGGAATGTTACCCACGGGCTCGGTAAAAAATAAGTCCAGTGCGGACGCGGCTTAGTGATTTCCCCTTTCCCCTTTATGCAAGACAATGTGCCAGATAAATAGCCAGTAAGTCAGAACAAAATAGCACAGCTTTGTGTTGTTCTCTGTTGTGTAGTTGTGTAAGCAGAGAGAGAGAGAGAGAGAGAGAGAGAGAGAGAGAGAGAGAGAGAGAGAGAGAGAGAGAGAAGAGAGAGAGAGAGAGAGAGAGAGGAGGGGGAGAGGAGGGGGAGAGAGAGAGAGGGGAGAGAGAGAGAGGGGGGAGAGAGAGAAAAAAAGAGAGAGAGAGAGAGGAGGGGGAGAGAGAGAGAAAAGAGAGAGAGAGGAGAGAGAGAGGGGGAGAGAGAGTGAGAGGGGGGGGAGAGAGAGAGAAAAAGAGAGAGAGAGAGAGAGGGGGAGAGAGAGAAAAAGAGAGAGAGAGAGAGAGGGGGGAGAGAGAGAGAAAAAGAGAGAGAGAGAAAAAGAGAGAGAGAGAGAGGGAGAGAGAGAGAGGGGGGGGAGAGAGAGAGAAAAAGAGAGAGAGAGAGAGAGAGGTAGAGAGAGAAAGAGAGAGAAAGAGAGAGAGAGAGAGAGGGGGGGGGGGAGGTTGTAGAGTTCTACTGGGTCACAGATTGGATGGTGAGCATTGCTGCACGTGCACAGGAATGTAGCGATAACTTTGTGTGGAGGTGGATACCTTGAAGGCCGAGGATGTTTGCATCTAGTAACGCATAAAAAGAGGACAGTTTGCCATGAAACCATCCACATGTACGTGAAGCTCTTTTGTGAGTGAGCGTGGTTCTGAAAAGAACCAGAGGGTTAGAAGTGGAACCATCCTAACTTTCAAAAAGAGATGATTTGTACATGGTGTCGCCGCAATACACTGAGTCTCTTCATTAGAAATGCCACCATGCACCCTGTCTTATTTTCATGTGCAGAGACTAGAGAGGAAGCAAAAGAGGGTTTCATCAAGCACCCAGAAGACTGAAAGACAAACTGTGCAACACGATCATAGGACCTCTTAGCTCCATGGTATGATTATGACCTGTGCAACAACGATCATAGGACCTCTTAGCTCCATGGTATGATTATGACCAGTGTTGTATGGGAAGAAACATGGACAGTAGGGACGGAGAGGAGGAGGTTTAGATGCCACGGAAATGGGAATGTTGAGAGGGAATGAAAGGGGTGACACTGAAGATAAAGAAAGAAGTGAGAACATCGGGAGATACTTCTTTTTTGGGGGGGGGGGGACTGCATCACTGAGAAGGAGAAACTGGTGAAGGAGATCGGGATGAGTTGGTAATGGCTCCAATCGTGCTGAAAATGGAGGATGGTAACACTGTGATACAAGCCATGGATGTAAAGGTGGAAGATATTGAATTTTTAAATTAAAAATGTACAAATCAACAAATGAAAACAAATTTTTAAATTTCACTTTATGCAAAAGGGGAAGATATTAAATTTTTAAACAAAAAATAACAAAATAAAAAAAAATGAAAACAAATTCTTAATTTTACTAAAATGTAAAGGTGGAAGATATTGAATTTTTAAATTAAAAATGTACAAATTCAAAAAATGAAAACAAATTCTTTATTTTACTTATGTAAAGGTGGAACTTGTGGAAGATATTGCATTTTTTTAAATTAAAAATTTACAAATTAAAAAAATT